>CAKNYM010052884.1:117755-165092 GCA_932195095.1 Andricus curvator
AAGATCTTCTCCTTTCGCTCCGCTGGGAATCGAACCAAAGAACTACTGATTTCCTGTCAGGTGCTTTCCCATTAAGCTACTAGAGAGATCGAGAGAAGAAACTTTTTTCAGAAATACAAAATAATAATAATACAAATAAATACAAATAATAATTAGTTCGTATGTAAAATGTATAAAAAGGGCTACTAATTGAATTATTATGAATCCTGATAAAAAAGAAAATTTAGCTAAAATTGCTAGTTTTTAAACTAAAATTAAAATCTTTTTGTTGAAACATCGAACTATGTATTACATTTGTCGATGAGAATTTATCTTCTTTGGTTGAAACTCGGTTAAAAGTTGAACAGTTTTTGTTAAAACTTTTTTTTTTTTTTGAAAATTCATCATATTGGTTAGAAATGTACTTATTTTGTTGAAAATTCGTCTTTTTTGGTTGAAGATTCCCCTGTTTTCGTAGAAAACTCAACTATTTGGTTGGCAGATAACTTTTTTGTCAAAAATCCATATTTACTGGTTGAAAATTCAACCGTTTTGTAAAAATTGGTCTTTTTGGCCTAAAAATTCAACAATTTGGTTGGAAAATTACCCATTTTGTTGAAAAATCGTCTTTTTTAAATGAATTCTACTGTTTTTTATATTGAATTAAACTCTTTTTTGGTTATTCTACTAAATTCTATTAAATTCTACTACTTGGTTAAAAGTTAAACTCTTTTGTCAAAAATTATTTTTTTTTTCGAAAATTCATCATTTTAATTAAAAATTCATCTCTTGTTGAAAGTGTAACTACTTTATTGAAAATAAATTTTTTAAATTAAAAATTAAAGTATTTCACTAGTTGGATGGAAATTTAACTATTTGGTTGAAAATGTATATAATTTTTATTTAGAAATTAAACTAGTTGTTTGAAAATTTATGTACTTTGTGAAAAATTCGCCTTTTTTGTAGAAAATTAATCTTTATGGTTGAAAATTCATCTTCTTGGTATAAAATTCAACTATTCCAGTTGAAGATTGATCATTTCAGTTGAAAATTCATCGGTTTGGTTGAAAATTCATTCCTTCAACTGAAAATTTGAATGTCCATTTTTGGTTGAAAATTGATCTTTTCTTGTTCAAAATTTAACAATTTGGATGAGAATTTGTCTTTTTCAATCGAAAATTCATCTTTTTCGTTGAAAATGCACATATTTTGTTAAAAATCGATTTTTTGTTGTTGAAAATTATCCTTTTCTTTGCAAGTTAAAAAAAAAAAATTTTTTGTTGAAAGTTAGTTTTTTTTTGTGGAGAGTAATTTTTTTAACTGAAAATTTAACTTATTGCAATTGAATATTCCATAGTGTTAGTTGAAAATTCAGCATTTCGGTTGAAAATTAATTTATTTGACTCAAAGTTTAATTATTCAAGTTTTGGTTAACAATTTATCTTTTTAGTAAAAATTAATTTGTTGTTGTTGAAAATTTCACTATTTCAGTTGAAGATTCATCTTTTTAGTTGAAAATTCATCACTTAGTTTGAAAATAGAACTATTTTCTTGAAAACCCGTTATTATTATTATAAATATATTATTATAAATATGTTTTGGTTGAAAATTCAATTATTATGTTGAACATTAATCGTTTTAGTTTGAAAATTCATCTCTTTCTGTAAAAATTTAATATTTTGCGGTTAAAAATGCAAGTATCTGGTTAACAATTAATCTGTTTCGATTGAAAATTAACTTTCTTGTTAAAAATTCCATTGTTTTGTATTTAAAAATTCACCTTTTTGTTGATAATTCAACTGTTTTGTAGAAAATTCACCATTTTGGCTTGAAAATTAAAAAATTTGGTATTTTTTCGAAAATTCATTTTTGGTTTGTAAAATCCAACTGTTGTTTATTTTAAATCAAAACTTGTTTTATGAAGTATCAACTATTACATGTTTCGTTGAAAATTCATCTTTTTAGCTTGAAAATTCAACTCCTTGGTTGAAAGTTGAACTCCTTTCTTGAAAGTTTATTTTTTTTCTTTGAGATTCATAGTTTTAGTTGGAAATGCGTACTTTTAAATTAAAAAGTAATTTTTTTAAACTGAAAATTCAATTGTATTGTAGAAAATTCGTTTTTTTTTTTCATTCAAAAATAATTCTCTTTAATGAAAATTTAACCATTACATTTTTGTTTAAAATTGATCTTTTTAGTATAAAAATTCAACTATTTAGTTACAAATCTATGTATTTTGATAGGAATTCATCTTCTTAAAATAACATATTATTTAATAAATATACGCTTTATTATTCTATTTCTCACCCTGAATTACAAATTGCGTAATTTGTGATATGGATGTTTGTTAACTTGCATTAATCATTACTTCACTAAGTGAAAAGTGGACAAAAAGTTTAAAAGTTCAGAAAAACACACAACTTTCTAGCGCTTATCGAAGATAAGATGATTATAAACAATAATCAATTGTTTGAACAACTATTTTTACTAGCTTACATTATTTATTACTTCACTATGTAATAAGAGGTAGAAAGTTAAATATTTCAGAAAAAAACACAAGTTTCTAGCATTATTCCAATTGAATATTATTAAAAATGATAATAAATTCTTCAAACAAATGATTTTATTAACTTAAATCAATTATTTACATCACTCTAATTGAAAATTGGACAAAAAGTGTAAAATTAAAAAAAACTGCAATTAAATATTAAACGAAAAGTGGAAATTTTTTGAAAAAAACGCGACTTCCTAACTTTATTCTAATAGCAAATTGCTAATAACAATAATAAATTGTTGAAATGATTCATGCTGATATCTAATTATCAGCATAAAGTAGTATTTTATGTATTAGAAAAAATTTGCATAGAAAAAACGAAAAAAATCATCATTAGCGCCAAAAACTCGCAAAACCCATTTTGTCACTTACACGGAAAAAATGTATCCGTAAAAAAGTCACGAACTAGTAGCTAGGTCTCGGATATTTGAAAAATTCATCGGATATTTATGTATTTTCGTAAATAATCTGCGAACTTTGAGAAAGATTGACGAACTCGATGTGAAAATTCTACAACGGTTCATCACTTTTTTTGTACGTGAATAATTACAAAAATATTACGAGTGCTTAAGAAAAGATTCTCAGAGCACTCACGAGCTTGCCCGACAAATGTGGGAACTAGAAAGTAGGTTCGCCTGTACGTGGCCCGCACACATGCTCACCCAGACGCGCGGTGCTTTGTGTGCTCGTATGTGTGCTTTGAGCTCTTCGGATGAGTGGCTAGAAGTTTTATAATACCTATTTTGTTTGGCCTCGATGGCTGCGCGTGCTTACGCACTCCTGGTTTATGTTTAGAAACTGGTGAGTCAGCAGTCCTTGAGGGTTCGAATCTTCTGACTTGCGCATTGAAAAGTTAATATAAAGTTAAATCGCACAAATAAAATTTTTCCTCTTTATATTTTAGTCTGCAATTTTCAGGAACTGTTCGTAGGAAATTCGAACTGTTCGTAAGGAACTTCGAAATTTATCCATATATTTCTCATAGAAATAAGGATGTAATGTTTCATTTTTTTATCTCGTATCCGAGACCTAGCTACAAGTTCGTGACTTCTTCACGGATAAATTTTTTCCGTGTATGGGGTTTATTTGGGACCCTATAAAACATACTCATGGGGGGAATATAATATTTCAGATTATTTAGGAATTCTTCGGAATCTCTAGGAATATGAGGGAATATTTGGGAATATAAGGAATATCAAGAATATTTGGGAATAGAAAGAATATCAAGAATATCTGGGGATATTGAAAGAATATATGGGAATATTTCGTGAGGGTACCAGGAATATCGGAGTGGTTGACCCCTCGGCGGCCAGTATGAATATGTTGCTTTTAGTTGACCGGGAAATTTGAAAAACATGACCGGGAAAAATCGCCGAATGACCAGGAATTTGAAATCGTCAGCCGAATCGCCACCCTGGGTGAAAAATTCGTCTTTTTTGGTAAAAAATCTCTCTTTTCGGTTACTTTTTTGCTACATTATTGTTACTTTTCGGTTACTTTTTTGAGAGAAGTATGGTTACTGTTTTACAATTTTTTGAAGCTTGAGCAATTTCGAGCCCTGTATTTGGAGCAGCCCCCTGCAACGACTATATGTAGCGTTAGTTCACTAGTACGATCAAGTGAAGCGACGAGCGCAGATCCAGCCTGTTTTTACATGGCAAGCATAGGCAAAATTAGTTAGAAATTAATTTAATTGATATTATTGACAAAGAGAATCGTTTTTATGCATCACTTAAAAGAAATTTCATATCTTTTTTTAAATATTAGAGTGATTGTAAGTAAAAAAATCGTTAAAATCTTTTTTTCTAGCTGCAAGAAATATGAAAGGTTTCAATCGTAACATGAATAAAATAAATATAAAGTATTTCTTAACTCAAGAAACAAAATTGAACTTATAATTATAACAAATTTTATCAGTAAATTCCAAATTTGTCTATCAAAATTATATAAAGTTTGTTTGCAAAAAATAAGTTTGAAAAAAAGCATGGATCGAGAAGCAAACAATATTTTTCTCATGACATATAGTTATTACAAAAAAATAGTGCGAAACTAATAATATATTCTTTAATAATAATATTGTGACATTACATTTCATAAACAAAACTACTGTTATGAAACATAAAATTTAATTAGAGATTGAAATTAAATAACAGACATTCTAATTTTATATTGGGGTGAAGAATTAATTTAATAGGAGAGGAAATTGAAATAAGACCAATGTCGTACGTTGGTATAAATAAGTAATTTATTAACAACAGTAACCCTAGTACAATAATAAATGATTCATTTAAATAAACGAATTGATTAATTAATCAATCGAAGTATTAATTAATTTTAAAAATATTTGAATTTAAATCAATAAATTCAAAGATTGCATCGAAAGGCAAACTTTCAAAAAACCTCCGCCACTATCTATTCCGAATTTCAAATGCATTTCATCAACTTCCCTTTTTTCTTTAACAAACTGAAATAATCCTTTTACATTATTTCAAAACACTAAAGTTTCTGCAGTAGTTGCAGTATCGTTATTTTTAGTGTTAATCACATTACACTCTTTTATACTGAAATACAAATCAAGAGAATGGTTCGAAGTTTTTAATTTTTGTTTTAAATCTGGTTGAAATAATTTTCTGTCATTCGTAGCGACACGAAGAGCTACTGTAATACCATGTACTTGAATCGTTGAAAGCCCATAACTTGTTCCAATTTTTAAGACATCTTCAGCAGAAACACGCTTCCGTTTTTTGCTTTCTGACTGCTGTTCAGTCAAAGACATTTTCAAAGGCTTTCCATGTTTCTGAGATAAAGCGATTACAGTATTTCTATCTGATTTATTTTCCTCAACGTTTGTCGCTTTTTCATTTGAAATTACTTTAATCAAATGACACACCAAGTGTTCTTTTTCTTTTAGGGGTATATCGTTTATAATATGATCTTTCAAATGTTCGTAATGCTTCGGTGTACAAGAAAAGTTTGATTTTCCTACTACTAATTCTGAATGGCACTTTTTGCAGTATCTTGTTTTATTTCGTTCTTTCGCATCTGATGTGTTTTTTACGAAATTGCGGTATCCTGGTGTTCTCACCAAGCTACATAAGTCGCATTACAAACAACTACAGGGAGGCGATTATCTTCAGAATCATAGCTCACAATCTTTTGAATAAGAATTTTCAAATGATTACTAATCTTGAACAATTGTTTCTTTTTTTTTTTGGGAAGAAGGCAAATTTCCGCACGGTTTTCATAATGAGTTCCAGCATGGTCTTTAGATTTTGCAGACATATTTTACGATTTTTTCACAACAACGCAGTTGGTCGAAATATTCAAAAACACTAAACAACTGCAGACTGCGCGATGCACTATTGGCAAGGATATCTTGCCTACTAATGGGTTGCAAAAATTATTTTCACGGAACTTGTTCTAGATATGTTTACATTAGGTAAGAGAATCCATCAATGTTTAAATTCACGTGTTGTTGTGTCTTGTTGTCGTTTTCACACAGGCGTGTATGATGATAGGTATATTTCAAGACGTACTTCAAAGACTTTATTATATTTTAGGTATTTATTATATTTTTTATAAATTTCTATTTTGAAAAGTTGAAATTTTAATGTCTTAAGATTCTTTTTTTAATTTTATAATGTTTTTCATCAATAAAATGCCGAAAAAAATCAATTTATTAAATTTTTTGAAAAATTCTATTTCTCACCCTTAAAAACATTTTTCTAAAAAACGGCTCGGGGGATTTGGCTCAAAAGACACTATTTTTGAGCCCCTAAATCGAATCAAAAAAAAATTGGATGTGCTATGACCTTGCATTTAAAGTTGGTTAAGGCACACCGTGAGGGGCAATACAGCGCGTTCCACCTTTTTTAGTTATTTTAGTGCCAAATATTATATTAATAACATTTTTTAATTTTTACACTTTGATTAGTAACGCAGAAAACCGATTGTCATTGCGAAAAATGTCGATAAAATTAATTTTTCACTAATCTTTCCTATGCTTGCCATGTAAAAACAGGCTGTGAAGACTTCCAGCGCCATCTGCGCTTCACGCTTCACTTGACCGTACTAGGGAACTAACGCCGTTGAAGGGGGCTTGATATGGAGTGTATAGTTTCAGTACATACATTACAATGCATAAGCCATACTGACTTGCCAGGAAAACTTGAAAAAAAAAAAAATTAACTTTGAAAACTTTCCGCTCTCGATTACATCATGAATCTAAACATGGTGCTTTTTATCTATTTATCTTCATAACGGAGGAAAGATGAAACCGCCTCGGAAAATGCACCCGGAACTTTTTCATAACTCCTCTTGGCTCTAATATACTTTTTTATTATAGATCTGAATTTCAAAAGGCAACTTTGAATAGATAATATTATCATAATACGAACTTTCGCTCCAAGTTTTCATTTCAGAGTATTATTAGTTTTGTAATCCAGGACAAAATTTTTTCCATAAATTATTGAGCAAGACGAGGATCAATTGGCTCGCTAATAATAGTAATAATTGAAAAAGATTCTGATAAAGAAGCGTTCACATATTATTATTTTCTACCTTATTTACCCCCCCCCCCCCCATGTAACAGACCGTAACATTTTTTGTATTATGTTTAAAACATAATAAACGTTTTCTGAATAAAGAAAAGGTTTCTTAAGATGAAGTATTGCCTACAAATAAATAAAACTATTTTAAAGAATTTTTTTCTGAAAAAAGATCTTCTTCTTCTGCCCCGCTGGGAATCGAACCTTTTCCATTAAGCTGCTAGAAAAGAGAAGATCTTTTTTTCAGAAAAAAATTCTTTAAAATAATTTTTCTTTCATAGCTCCATCTAGTCTGAAAAGACGTTAAATATTTTCTGTTATTCTCCAATGATAAAACAGATTCCTTTAATAAATAAACAATATTTTGATGTAGCACTGAATGCTTTTTCAATATTTTTTTAGTCATGCAAATATTGAAGTTACTTAATGTAAGTACTAATTGAAATTCACCAATTTAAAACTTTTTTTATACCATAAAGAATACAAAATTACACTACTAATAATACAATATAAAAATTTCAAATAACTGTTCTTTTGTTCAAAGTTTTTGAACACTTGAATTCGAGCTGAAATTAAATTCTGAGAATTGAGAACAAGAAAATAAGTATTATTAGTTTGTTTTTAAATTTATATAAATATAATTTTTCATAAGATTCTTAAGAAATTAAAAAAGATTTTTGAATATTTCAGATGTATCAAAAAAGGATCAAGAAGATTTTGAAGAATTTCTTTATTTAATAGGATTTTGCAAAATATTAGGAAAAATTCGAGAAATATTTGATAAATTTTCGGCAATGTTCGCAATTTTGTAAATATTTCTAATCTATTTGAAACTTCTTGAATTCCTGAAAATATTTTTAATTGACTCGAATTTTTCTTAACATTTTAAAAATTATTCAAAATAAAACAAAAATTGACGTATAATCTCCTAATTTCTCCCATGAATTTCAAGAAAATTCGTTTATTCTCTTGAAACCTTAAAGTTTATTTTCAAAATCTTTAAGAATCTACAGTTCTAGAAATTCTTTAAATTGAAAAATTTTGCTCTAAAATCTTCTACACTCTTTTTCGAAATTTTAGGCCATTGTTTGGCATGTTCAAAAAAATTTTTCAATTTTCTCTTAAAAGTTCATTTTTCAAATGTAAAATTCGTTTAAATTTTTCACACGAATCTTAAGAAAATCCTTTTTTTAATCTTGCTAGACCTTCTCAACCTTCTAATCTTTAAAAATTATTCAATTTTTTCCTGAATTATTTTTAAATTCTGCAGAATTGAAAAAATTGCCTTACAATCATTCAGGTTCTTTCTTGACAATTTTTGAAACCTTTTTAAATGTTTTGAAGTCTTTTCAAATCATCTCTTGAAATTCATTTTTCAAAAGAAAAAATTATTTTAATTTTTTTTAGGAACCTAACCATTTTTTTTCCATTTTCGTGAATCCCTACAAAATTCTTAAAAAATCTTCACAAGTTTGAATTATTTTTTTATCGTTTCAAAACTTCTGAATATCACTTTATAAACTCTTTTTGTAAAAATGTTAGGAAATAATTTAAAACTTTTTGTACTTTTCTTCAATTTTCTTTTAATATTCATTAAAAAAAAACATTTAAAATTTTCCCATGAATCTTAAGAACAACTGTTTCATTTTCTTGACACCCTGCAAAATTCAGTTTATCTAACAAATTTTTTAATCCTAAAAAATTAAAAAAAAATTATGTCTTCCACATTCTTTTTCTACACATTTTGAAATCTTCTCGATTTTTATGTATATAGCTTCCAAATTTTTTCGAATCCACAAAAAATGCATTTTTTTAAAATGATATTTCCCATAGGAAGAAAGTATCATTTTGTAAATTTTATTCGGAATCGTCTATATTAGGTGAATGGGGTTGAAACATAACATTTCTCTTTAGAATGAGCTATAGAATAGGAATTAAAAATTACTTCTAAAATATCACCCTTATGAATTTGTTTAAAAATTATTCAAACTATTTATTATTATTTATAACAAAATTCTCTTAGAATAATCCTAGATATTTGCGGTTTACTCTGAAATTTTTAACTTTCTAAACACTTTTCACTTCGTGTGGTAATAATTGTTGCCATTTAACAAACAAAATTGTACAAACAAAATTATTCTTGTTTATGACTATCTTCTTCTATAGTAATTCTAGGTGTTTGCCGTTTTTTCCTGACCATTTTTAACTTTTTGTCCACTTTGCACTTAAAGTGAGGTAATAATTAATTCGATATAGCAAAAATAATTGTTTAAACAAATTATGACTCTTTATAAATAATCAATAAATAATAATATTAATAATTTGAACAAAAAGGCTCTCAGTAACTACTTCAAGGGAAATTTACATTTGATTAGATCGATATAGAAAATTTGATGAATATTTCAAATATCTCTTTTATTTTAGAAGAATATATTCACAAAAAAGAAACAGATTCAAAAAAATGATTCTCTCTAATGTTTATTTATTATTTGTTCAAAACTAAAAAATCAAAACGAAGTTAAAAATTCCACAAGAAATCGCAACTTTCTAGCAATTGTCTAAGAGAGAATAGTTGTCAACAACAATACATTGTTTAAACAATTAGGTTTGTCAAATTTCAATAATTATTACCATACTCTAAGTGAAAGGTGGACGATAAATTGAATATTTAAAAAAAATCGCATCTTTCTAGCATTATATCAAAAGAAAATTATTAAAAATAATCATTACTTGTTTAAAGATTTATTTTAATTAATTCCGAATAATTATTACCTTAATCAAATCGAAAAGTTAAAAATATGTTGAAAAATTCGGAACAAGCCGTTACTTTCTGATAATTATCTAAGAGAAGATACTCATGAACAATAATATATTGTTTAAACAATTATGCTTGTTAGCTTTGAGTAATTATTACCACCCTAAAAGAAAATTGAAAAATCAGCCATTTCTCCTGTTGAAACAGTCGTTTGTCAATTTTTTTGACTGAATCAGTCACTTGAAATCACTGATTTTCGGACAGTGAAAGAGACTGACATTTTAATAAATGATTAAAATGAATCATAATGTACTGGTTAGTACATTAGAAGTTACTGATTATATCCGTTAAAATGACTGATTTAATTTGTAAAAGTTACTGGTTGTACCATTCAAAATGACTGAATTAATCAATTATGTTTACAGTTTGGATCATTCTAAATTACTGATTCAGTCAGTGGATGTTACTGATTAGATCAATTCGTTTTTATTGTTAAAAAATAATAATATATTTTTCGTTGAGATTTTTTTTTTGAAAATTCAACTACATGATGGAGGGTTAAACTACTTTGTTAAAAATGATTCTTTTTTGTTTAAGATTCATGAGTTTTGTTGAAAATTCGCTTTTTTTAATGAAAAATTAATTTTTTAACTGGAAATTAACCTATTCCATCTTTTTGGTAGAACATCTTAGCATTTTATTTGAAAATTTAATTATTTTGTCGAAAATTCTTTTTTTTTTTTAATTGAAAATTAATTTTTTAATTTCAATTTAAAGTAATACATTTTTGGTTAAAATGTGATCTTTTTTAGTTAAAAATGCAAATATTTGGTGGCGGATTTAACAAGTTAAAAATTCATTCGTTTTGGTTAAAGATGTAAGATTTTAGTTAAAAATTCATCTCTATGGTTGACAATTTAACTAGTTTGTTGAGAATTGGCTTTTTTTGTTTAAAAATAAATTTTATTAGTTTTTTTTACTGAAAATTCAACTATTCCATTTTTGGCTGAAAATTTATCGTCTGTTTTGGTTTAATCCAACTGTTTCTTATTCAAAATTAAAAATCTTTTTTTGGTTGAATATCCACTGATTTTTTTTTAATTATTAAAATTAAATTTTTTTCTCTAAAAAACATTATATTAATAAAGAAAATGAGAAAAAAGGAAAACTCATAGTATTATATTTTGAATGGATTGAAATCAATTCAAATGAACTTTGAATTTCTAAAAATGCATTCAAAAATACTAATTCAATGTGCATAATTGGTTTGATAATCAAAATGATTATTGTACAAAATATGCATAAAAAAAGCGCAGGTTTAATTATTTGCTAAGAAATTAATATTTTCTATTATATATAATGAAAAATAGATAATATTTTCAAAAATATTTTTTTTTTAAATTTGTTAGTTAAGAAAGGAAAGAATGTCAATAAAGTTATTGAGTTCTTAAGCCAAAAAGACGAATTTTCGACAAACCAGTTGAAATTTCAACAAAATAATTAAATTTGAACTAAATAATAAAATTTTTAGCGAAAAAAAAAGAATTATTAACCAAAAATTTAGTAGGAGACTTTTCAACTGAAAAGAATGATCTGCGAAGCCTGTGATAAATGAATAGGAGTTTTGGTAATTTATAGACTGGAGACTAGAATTTTAAATAAACATTGAAGTTTATTTTTAATTTGTTTGAAATATTGGGTCAGAAAAGGGGAAATTTTGCTTAAAAAATGAAATTAATTTTCCATCGCACACTTTTTTTATCTCGGACTATACACTTTTGAATTACACTGAGCGAAGAATTCCCGTGTAGTTCGGGTGCTTTCTCTTTTTTCAGTTTCACACGAAGGTTTGGTACGCTTGCACTACTGAGACGTGCGATCACCCCAACCATTCGGGTGCTCACCTGAAACAGCAGCGGCCGAAGTCGTGGGGCGCCCGCCCGAATAGTTGGGGAGCTTGCACGAATGATTCGGGAGATTCGAGTCGTCAACCGCGTTGGATGTTGCGCGTTCGACGTTTGCGCATGTTCGCTAATGATTTGATTTTTCGACTCATGTGCAAGCAAAGAATAATGTTTTATATTTCTCTTACCTTCGTTAAGGATTATCCAAAGAAAAACCAGATAACTAGTTACACTTTATTCCACTGACATCTCGCACATGAACAATAAAATCGACATAAACTAGAAACAGTGACATTCGGGCAGAGCCTGATGTTGATCAGCTGCGGCCTTTAGCGAACATGCGCAAACGTCGAACGCGCAACATCCAACGCGGTTGACGACTCGAATCTCCCGAATCATTCGTGCAAGCTCCTCAAATATATGGGCGGGCGCCCCACCACTTCGGCCGCTGCTGTTTCAGGTGAGAACCCGAATAGTTGGGGTGATCGCACGTCTCAGTAGTGCAAGCGCGCCAAACCACCCGAACTATTGGAGTGTAAACCCGAACTACACGGGAATTCTTCGCTCAGTGTAGGAGTACACATAATTTTAATACTTGAAAAATGTTATCACACTACAACCAACTACCGATATAAGACCCCCCGGTTCACGATATTCCTAGAACTGACGGCCTCCGCAGTTTCATGATGAGAAGAGCAGCGAGGTCGAAGGAGAGGATGTGCTCAGTCAAGCGTGACAAACATCTCTCGGGCCGCACTCGCAGATTCATGCGACCCTATCTGTTTACGTTTGGACTCCCCCGATTTGGGATCAAGGCCAAGGCAAGCCATGCACAAAAACGATCTTATATCGGGAGTTGAGTGTATTTTTACACTTTTTTTCAACTTTATCACACTATTTATACTATTTATGATATCTGAAGTAAGTCCGACTTCTGTGTATGTTGAAATATGGATACATTTCTCTTTTAATAATTGGAATTTGAGATAATACTTTTTTGGTAAACGAATTTAATGAAGCGAAGGGAAAAAGAAAGTAAAGCAAGTGTATTGAGGGGCGCTAAACAATAGCAGTGAGCTCCATATTCCCTAGGGATGAATATTGCGAGCTTTCAGGAGTCAGGACTGGTTTCTGAAACACTATCTGAAAAGTGATCCGGGATTGTTTTAATTCTGAAAGAACTTTTCGTTTTTTTTTTGCCTCCGGGTGAAGAAATGCATATAAAATTACGAGCGGAAGGTGATGTTGAGAATCCGTCAAAAAATTAAAAACAAATAATCTGATACATTATTTAATTGCAGGGGTCACAGTGCAAAAGGAGCTCAAAAAAGATGATATAGGGTAATGAAGAAGGCACAATCTTTTTGTAAGAAATTTCATATTTTTGAAAAATGTTAAATGATTTTTTAATGATTTCTGCCATTAAAGAATTTATTTATAAAAATTGGTTATGCTTGGGTTGTTGAAAGTCTATTCATGGCGATTTAGGAAAGTCCAGTAAAAGGAAAATTAGTTAAATAAACAATTCCTATATGTTTAAAATCGTTTCCATAATCAAGAATGTTGTCTCTTATAAAAAATACGAAACCAAAAATATGAATTTTTAGCCAAATAGTTGAATTTTCAACACAAAAGATTCATTTTCAACAAAGTACATGAATATTATCTTAAAAAAATCAATTTTTAACCAAAATTGGAATAATTAAAATGTCCGAAAAATAAATGTTCAACAAAACAAAAAACGAATTTTCGACAAAATATTTTTTTATCCAAAAACCAATTTTTTTACGTAAAATAGAACAATTAAATTGTACGTTAAGGCAATCAATTTTCAACCAAAAAAATTATTCTCAACAAAATAATTCAATTTGAAACAAAAAAAGATAAATTTACAAATCGAAAATATAATATTTCAATTTGCAATTAGAAATAAGTAAATTGAAAAAAACTAGATTTTAGCCAAATTAATTAATTTTCAACTGAAAATATAGATTTTCAAGCGAAAGTGGAATAGTTGTATCTGCAATTAAGAAAATTCATTTTCAACTAAAAAGAAACGAATTTTCAACCAAATAATTTAATTTTTAATAAGAATGATGAATTTTCAATCAAAAATATGAAATTTGTACCAAATAGTGGATTTTTCGATACAAAAGATGAATTTTCTATCAACAAAAAAAAACGAATTTTCAACTGAATAGTTTTTTTTTAATTAAAGAAATTAATTCTTAACAAAAAATTGAATAGTTAAATTTTCTACCAAACAAATAATTTTTTAATGAAAAAGATTACATTTCTATCAAAAAAGGTTAATTTTCCACAAAAAATGGAATATTTAAAATGACTTTTCAACCAAAATGATGAATCTTCTACTAAAAAAAATTCATTTTTAACCAAGTAAATGAATTTTAGAGTGGAAAGATAAATTTTCTACTAAAATTAAAGTAGGATAATTTTCAGTTAGTGAAATAAATTTTAAACCGAAAAACAAACGAATTTTCAACAAGAAAGTTGAATTCTCAACCAAAAAAATTAAATTTTAGCCAAAAGACTTAAATTTCAACTAATTAGAGTATTGTTTTACCAAAAAAGACGGATTTTCAACAAATATCTGAATTTTAATCTAAAACATATAAATTTTCAACTACAAGTGGAATTGTATATAAGTGAATTCGTTTATAACGATGGCAATTATTGTTAAATGTTAATTTCTTCTTACACGATATTATTCTTAGAATGAAAAGAAACGATCCCGCAGAAAAAAACAACATTTTTTTGTTGTCAATAGTAATATATAAGTGAATGTACGTATACAGATTGTTTATAACAATGATAATTGCTGTTAAATAACAATTTTTTCTATGCTAATATTACTATTAATTTGTTTATAAAATTTGTTTGAAAATCAACTTTTTTATTATAAATTCACATTTTTAGGTTGAAACTTCCACTGTTTTGTAGAAAATTCGTAGTTTCGTCTGGAAAATATAACAATTTGGTAGAAAATTTAACTATTTAGTGGAAAATTTAAGTATTTTTTTATAAATTTCTCTTTTTTGGTAATATGTTTTAAAATCAAGTAATTTGTTGAAAATTTATCTTTTTTGGTTACATCCTACTGTGTTTTTATTTAAAATTTAAGTAATTTTTTTTTAATGTTAGCTATTACATTTTTCGTTGTAAAATCCCTTCAGATTGAAAATTAAACTCCTTAGTTGAAAGTTCGTTTTTTTGGTGGTCGAAACTAAATTTTTTTAACTGAAAATTCAACTATATTGTGGAAATTCAACTATTTAGTTAGAAATTTTTAGAAAAGAAAAAATATAAACTAAAAAATAATCAAATAAATTTTGGATTTACATCACATTAATTGTTCAAACTATTCATTCGAATAATTATTTAATTGGTTGCAAATTAGTTATTTTTTTTGAAAAATGAATTTTTTAAACTGAAAATTTAACTATTTTGTTAAAAATTCAACTGATTGGTTGTAAATGAACTTTTTTGTTGAAAATTTAACAATTTGGTACAAAATTCAACTATTTCCTAGAAAAGTCGTTTTTTTTTAAATTGAAAATTAAATCTCCTGAATGAAAAATGAACTACACCATTTTTTGTTAAAAATGTATATTTTTGGTTTAAAAATTCAACTATTCAGTTAAAAAAATTTAGAAAAGAAAAAATATAAACTAAAAACTAAACAAATTAAAGTGAGACTCACATCACGTCCATTGTTCAAACTATTTATTTTAAAAATTATGTAATTTGTTGAAAATTCGTTTTTTCGTTAAAAATCAGTTTTTGTAACTGGAAATTTAACTATTTTGTTGAAAATTCAACTGATTGGTTGTACATTAATTTTTGTTGTTGAAAAATCATATTCTCGTGCTGGAAATTCAACTATTTGGCAAGAAATTTAAATATTTCGTAGAAATTCAGACTTTTTTTAGAGAATTCGTCTTTTTTCAATTCGAAATTAATTACCCTCAATGAAAATTTATCTACTTCATTTTTTGTTAAAATTAGTCTATTTTGGTTCAAAAATTCAACTACTTAGTTAGAAATTTTCAGTAAAGAAAATAATGTGAACTAAAAATTAATCAAATACAATTTAGACTCACGTCACATCTACTAAAAACACTATTTATTTGAAAATTTATGTACTTTGTTAAAAATTCGTCTTTTTTATAGAAAAAAAAATCTTGTTGGTTGAAAATTGAACTATTTGGTTAAAAATTCTTCTTTTCTGGTAGAAAATAAATCTTCTTGCCGTAAAATTCAACTATTTGGTTATAAATTTATGTCTTCTGTTGAAAATTTATCTTTTCTGGTAGAAATTCAATCTTCTTGGTCGAAAATTGATCTCTTTTGTCAGAAAGTTTATCTTTCTTGTTTGAAAAAGCAACTGCTAGGATTAAAATTATTCTGGTTTGATTAAAAATTAATTTTTTTGTTGAAAATTCACATTTTCGGGTTAAAAATTCAACTTTTTTGTAGAAAATTCGTAGTTCCAGTTTAAAAATTCAACAATTTGGTGAAAAGTTGAACTATTTTTAGGAAAAATTACGTCTTTTGTTGAAAAATTGGTCTTTGGTGGGAAAAAATTAATTTTCTTGGTTTAAAATTCAACTTATAAATTTATGTTTTTTTTTGGATATTCATCATTTTGATATAAAATTCATCTCTTTTGTTAGACAGTTTTTTGTTGTTAAAAATGCAACTGTTAGGAATACAATTAATCTGTTTTTGTCGATTATTGAACTGTTTTTTTGAAAATAATTTTTTTTTAACTGAAAATTTAACCATTCCATTTTTGGTAAAAAATTGGTCGTTTTTAGTTGAAAATTCAAACTTTGGCGAAAATGTACCGTTTTCAGTTAAAAATTCAACTACTTGTTTGAAAATTCGTCTCTTTCGATAGAAAATTGATCTTCTCGACTGAAAATTCAATTTTTTTTGAAAATTCAACTACTTGGTTGAAAGTTGAACTACTTTGTAAAAAAATTCATTTTATTGGTCGAAGATGTAATTCTGTTATTAAAGTCTCTTTTTTTTAAAATAATTTTTTTTAACTGCAAATTTAACCATTCCATTTTTTGTTAAAAATTGATCATTTTTAGTTGAAAAGTCAAATATTCGGCGGAAAATTTTACTTTTTTTATTTAAAAAATTGAATCATTTGTTTGAAAATTCATCTTTTTCGACAGAAGATTATTCTTTTCGATTGAAAATTCATTTTTTTTTCTGAAAATTCAATTGTTTTAAAATTCCGTCTTTTGCGATAGAGAATTAATCTTCCCGATTTAAAACTCATTTTTTTTCTGAAAATTCAACTACTTGGTTGAAAGTCGAACTACTGTTAAAAAAAATTCATTTCATTTGTTAAGGATGTAATTTACTCTTTTATTAAAGTTTCTTGTTTTTACTAAAAATAATTTTTTTAAACTGAAAATTGAACTATTCCATTTTTTGTTAAAAATTGATCGTTTCTAGTTGAAAATTCAAATATTTGAAAATTCAAATAATTGGCCGAAACTTCACCTTTTTTAGTTGAAAATTCAAATATGTACTTATTTCAAAATTCGTCTTTTTTTATAGAAAATTCATCTTCTCGACTTAAAATTCATTTTTTTTTTTGAAAATTCAACTACTTGGTCGAAAGTTGAACTACATTGTAAAAAAATTCATTTTATTGGTTGAAGATGTAACTTCTTTTATTAAATTTTCTTTTTTTTGATGAATATAATTTTTTTTTAACTGAAAATTTAATCGTTCCATTTTTGGTTAAAAATTGATCGTTTTTAGCTGCAAATTTAAATATTTGGCCGAATATTAACCCTTTTTAGTTAAAAATTCCACTACATGTTTGAAAATTTGTCTTTTTCGATAGAAAATAATTTTTCTGGATTCAAAATTCATTTTTTTTATTTCAACGACTTGGTTGAAAGTTGAATTACTTTGTGGAAAATTCGTCTCATTGGTTGTAGATGTCATTCTTATATTAAGGTTTCTTTTTTTTTTGTTGAAAATGATTTTTTTTTCAACTGAAAATTCATCCATTCCATTTTTGGAAAAAAATTGATCGTTTCTAGTTGTAAATTCAAATATTTGGCCAAAAATTTACCTTTTTAGATTAAAAATTCAACTGATTGTCTTAAAATTTGTCTTTTCGATAGAAAATTAATCTTCTCGATTCAAAATTCATTTTTTTTTTTTGAAAATTCAACTACTTGGTTGAAAGTTGAACTACTTTGTAAAAAAATTAATTTTATTGGTTGAGGATGTAATTCTTTTTTCAAAGATTCTTTTTTTGTTAAAAATAATTTTTTTCGACTGAAAATTTACCCATTCCATTTTTTGTTAAACATTGATCGTTTTTAGCTGAAAATTCAAATATTTGGCTAAAAATTTACTTTCTTTAGTTAAAAAATTAAATTACTTGTTTGAAAATTCGTCTTTTTCGATAGAGAATCAATCTTCTTGCTTGAAATTTTTTTTTAAATTCAGCTGCTTAGTCGAAAGTTGAACTACTTTGTAAAAAATTAATTTTATTGGTGGAAGATGTAATAATTACATCTGCAACCAATAAAATTAATTTTAGGAAATTAATCTTCTCGATTCAAAATTCATTTTTTTTTTAAATTCAACTACTTGGTTGAAAGTTGAATTGCTTTGTAAAAAATTCATCTCATTGTTTGTAGATGTCATTCTTTTATTAAAGTTTCTTTTTTTTTTGTTGAAAATAATTTTTTTCAACTGAAAATTTATCCATTTCATTTTTGGTTAAAAATATTTGGCGAAAAATTTACCTTTTGAGATTAAAAATTCAACTGTTTGTCTTCAAATTCGTGTTTTCGATAGAAAATTAATCTTCTCGATTGAAAATCGAGGTTTTTGATGCAAAATTTCGTGCAAAATAAAAATCTTTTCAATAGTGTGGTGAGTCCAAAGTCTGTTTTTTAAATTCTCAAAAATGATCAAAAGTACGGTATTTCCAAGAAATGGTGTCATTCACATTGAATTTACTGGAATATTCTCACTCTTCTCTCAGGAAAATTCATTTCAAGTTTTTTTCTCTGAAGAAAAATTATATATAGTATATTTTTAAAAAAGTGGAAATTTTTCGAGAATAGAGGAAAAAATGGTGCCCTGTAAAATTTCTTATAACTTATTTGTAGAAAATCTCTCTAAATGCAGGTATCTTCCAACTTCTCTTCACCATTTACACAACATTCGTCATGCCCCTTGTCGCAGTTCAGTCTTTCTTTAAGATCAACTTTTTTTTTCTTTTTTTTTTAACTGACGGATATATTACCTCAGTTACTAGCTCTTACTTCCGCAATGACACGCCTTTCTTTAACCGCCCTGACGTTTCAATTACCAACGGATTTTCTCCGTACCAGTTACTTTTGACTTGACTCATTGCATTATCCTGATACCTGGGTACTCATAGTCCTGTTTTCAAAACAGTTTTATGCATTATCTTGTTTTCTAGAATATAGTAGCATACACACAAATAAGTATCAGTACTCTTCCTACAAATCGTAATCAAAACAAGATATCTGGATTTTTTTGAATTTATTATTCAAAGTAGTCGCCCGTCGCTTCAATACACTTGTTACAGCGATTCAATAGTGATTCGAATGCATGCGCAAGCTCATTTTGTGGAATAGTCTCCAACGCCCTTGTCGAAGCCGTTTTGATGGTCTCTCCGTCTTCAAAAAAACATCCTTTCAATTTTAATTTCATCTTTGGAAACAAGGAAAAGTCACACGGTGCCAAATCTGGTGAATAAGGTGGGTGGTTCAAAACACAGACTTGATTTCGGGCCAAAAACTGACGCACAATGAGTGAGTTGTGACTCGGTGCGTTATCACACAACAGCGACCACTTCTCTCCATCGCGATATTCGGGTCGAAAAAACTTCGAGATAATACGCGCCAGTAACAGTTTCACCTGTTGGAAGGAATTCTTTGTGGATAATTCCTTTGCTGTCGAAGAATGCTATTAGCATTGTTTTGATTTTTGAAGGAGTTTTTCGTGTTTTTTTGGCTTGTGGTTAATTTTTCGACTTCCATTCCGCACTTTGGCGCTTAGTTTCTGGATCGTATTGAAAGCACCATGTTTCGTCGCCCGTAAGAATTGATTTCAGGAAGTTTGGATCATTTTTGGCGGCTGCAGCGATCTCCCTGGAATGATTGACACGAAGTGATTTCTGCTCGTCCGACAACGTGTGTGGAACAAACTTTGCACAAACCTTTGTTTTGCCCAAATCCTCGTGAAGAATGATTCGAATGGTTTCTTTGCTGATATTCAAAGCTTCTTCCATCATTTTTAGAGAAGGATTGCGGTCATTTGCTACGAGCTGCCGAACTTTTTCAATCATTTGGGGTGTGCGAACTGAAATTGGTCTTCCTTCACGTTTGTCATCCTCTAGCGACACTCGACCATCCAAAAAACGTTTATGCCACAGGAAAACATTTGTTCTACTTAAACAATCACCGACGTACACTTGCTGCATCAACCGAAACGTTTCTGCTGCAGATACACCAAGTTTTGCGTTGAATTTAATAACCGCTCTTTGCTCCATGTCAGAATTTCTACATCGAATCAAAAGTTGTTTCACGAGAACTGTCATAACACTGTTCTTTGTGATCCGATTGCTCCAAACATTGATGGCTATGGTCAAGTAGATTTAAGCTACAAAATGCAACCACCCACTTCCAGATGGCATTGCTGGTTGCTGAGAAATAACTTGAGTACTGATACTCGAAGGACAATTTTCAATCTATTTAATGATGCGGAAAGATATTTTTCTGCGATGAAATTTTTGATATATTGCTCTTTTGGGAGAGAGCATTGCATGTTACTGGCAAGGGGGAAACAACTCTGGTAATCTGCTGGACCGATCGGTTATCCGAACTGGTAATCCGGTGTAGTCCAGTTAACATGGAGTAATACACTTTTAATTTGGAGTAATTCAGGTAATTCAAGTAATTCATTGTAATGCAGGACAATCCACCTATTACCCAGTCAGAAATGGATGGTCAATTTGACGACGAATGACCGTCGTTTTTTGATGTCGAAAAATCATCGATATTTTTGTCGATTCGACGATATTATGTCGCCCAATTCGACGTCGTATTGACGTCGAATTAATGACCGCATTCGTTTCGACGTCTAATTTACTATAATTTCGACAATACAAAAAGTAGTGCAGTAGTTATGAAAACATAAGTGGGATCTCAAACAGGATCCCATTTATGTTCCCACGAACGAAAAGCGCTATGAATAAGTTGATTGACACTTTTTTAATGATTACATGAGAAAAAAAAATAAAAAAGGAAATAAAATTGAAAAATTAATGTTATTTTATTTCGACACGATCATATATAATGATTTGTATAGTTAATGCAATCTTATTATTTAGGTTTTCCGCGTTTTTCAAAACTTCCGTCATCTTGTTTTCGCCAGGAAGCGTTTTTTAACCAAGCTTTGGTCGCTTTCTCCACTGCACTTATACTGAAGCCCTTTAAAATTTACATTATTTGAAGTACATTTATATTGCTTGAAAATTGATAATTTAAAAATTGTGAATTATACTTTCCAAAATTCAACAAACTCAATTTTAATTGAAAAATTAAAATATATAAAAGGAACAAATTAAAAATTTAGCGTTCAACATGAAAATGTAGAATTTTAAACTTGTAGCCGTTTAAAATTACCAAATTATTCAATTACTGATCATCTATTTAAGAAAGTTTAATTTTATCTTATTTAATTTTTAACTCGATTTTTATTTTTTTAATTCAAAATAGTTTACTTTTTAACACTCATTTTAGAATTATTATTTAGTCTTGAAATTCTCCAATGAAATATTTTTTTTTTGGAAATGCTTTATTGGTTTAAATCTTCAACTAAAAATGAATCAAATTCAAGGTATTATGTTATGAAAATTAAAAATTGAAAGAAAATACAAATCAATTAAGATTGCTGTAATAGGATTCCAAATTTTTAAATTGTACAAATTTAAGCCTTTTAATTCGAAATTGCTTCATACTTTCATTTGCAATGATTAAATTCAGAACTATCATGGCTTTATTAATATGAAATTTTGAAATATTTCATAGCGGCGATTGTCCTGACATTTCAAATATTTGAGTTTGAAACTACAATTATTATTATCCTTCAAAATTTGTTGTTGTTTTTTGTTGAAAATTAATTTTCTTAACTGAACATTTTAAATATTCCATTTCTGGTTAAAAATGTTAATATTTAGTTGAAAATTCATGCATTATTTTGGAAATTCGTCTTTTTTAGTAGAAAATTTATCGTCTTTGTTGAAAATTCATGTATGTGATGAAAATATAAATTATTTTTGTATAAATTTTATTTCTTTGAATATTCCATTTTTAGTTGGAAATTCATATTTTTTAGTTAAAATTGCAACCATTTGGTCGAAAGTTAAACTTCTTTGTTAAAAATTAACTTTTCTGGTTGAAAATTCTTGATTTCAGTGGAAAATCATTTGTGTAAAAATTTTCATATTTTGTGGAAAAATAATTTTTTTTGAACTTAATTTTTTTGACTGAAATTTTCACTAATCTATTTTTTATTTAAAATGTATATATTTTTTTGTTGAAGATTCAACTAGTTGGTAAAAAATTTATTTATCTTTTCAAGTTGAAAATTCAAGACAATTATTAAAAATTCTGTTTTTTATAGAAAACTAATCTTCTTGGTTTAAAATTCAACTACTTGGTTGAAAGTTGAACTGCATTGTTAAAAATTATTCTTTCGTTGAAGATTCAGTATTTTAGTTGAAAATTCATCTCTTTGGTTGGAAATATAACTATTTTCTTGAAAATTCGTTTTTTTTTGGTTGAATATTAATTTTTGAATAAAAAATTTAACTATTTCATTGTTGGTGAAAATCTGTCTTTTTTAGTTTAAAATCCATGTGTATTTTTTAAATTTCGTTTCTTTTGGTTGAAAATGAATTTTTTGAACTAAAAATTTAAATATTTCATTCTTGATTGTAAATCAATCTCTTTTAGTGGAAAATTGCACTATTTAGATGAAACGTCGTGAATTTGGTTACAAATTCGTCTTTTTTGGTAGAAAATTATTCTTCTTGCTTAAAAATTCATCTATTTGGATAAGAATTAATTTTCTTCACTTAAAATTTAACTATTCCATTTTGTATTGTAAATTTATCCTTTTAGTTTAAATTTTAAGAATTTGTTTAAAAAATTTCTTTTAAAAAAAAGTCATTTTTTGATTAAAAATGCATCATTTAAGTCAAACATTCATCTCTTCGGTTGGAAATTTAACTATTTTGTTGAAAATTCGTTTGTTTATTTTCTTGGGGAAAAAACAATTTTTTGAACAGAAAATGTAACTATTCCATTTTTGGTTGAAAATCTATGTCTTTTAGTTATGAATTCAAATATTTGGTTCAAGATTTGCCTTTTTCGGTAGAAAATTAATCTTTTTGGTTGAAAACTCAATTGGTTATTTCTTGGTTGAAAGCTTATCTTTTTCAGTTGAAAATTCGTCTTTTTTGGTAGACAATTAATCTTTTCGTTCAGAAATTCAACTATTTGGATGAAAATTCATTTTTTGGTTCAAGTTGCATCATTCAAGTTAAAAATTCATTTATTTGTTTGAAAATTTAACTATTTTGTTCAAAATTGTTGTTTTCAAAAAAAATTTACATTTAGAGATTCTTCAATAGGGTGGTCCAAAAATACATCGCCCGGAAATGTGTTCGAATCCACACAAAAGTAAATCCATTTGTTTTGGTTTGAAAAAAAAATTATATGCAGAGGGCAAGTCATAGAATATGAATAAAATATTCTTTTTTGAATATCACCCACGTAATTCTTTTTATAGGGTACTCAAAGAATCCCATGAGTGAAAACATGTTTTTTTCGAGTTTTTGGCGCTTATTGTGATTTTTTCGCGGTTTAAACAATTTATTATTGTTTTTGGCAATATGATCTTAGATTAGACTTAGAAAGTCTCCGTTGTTTCAACAATTTTCCACTCTTTGTCCAATTTTCAATTAGACTGATGTAATAATTAATGTTCACAAAAATAATTCTTTAAAAAATTTATTATTATTGCTAATAATATTTTTTTAGAATAATGCTAGAAAATTGCGTTTTTTTAACAATTCTCCAGTTTTTGTCTAATTTTAAATTAGAGAAAGGTAAATAATTAATTGAAGTTAACAAAAATAATTGTTTATTTGTTCATAACTAAAAAAGTCAAACCAAAAATAAATATTTTAGAAAAAAGCAACTTTCCAACATTAGTCTCAGAGAAGATGGTTATAAACAATAATTTAAGGTTTAAATAAGCATGTTTGTTAACTTGCATTAATTATTACCTCACTAAGTAAAGAGTGGACAAAAAGATAAAAATTTCAGAAAAAACCGCAACTACCTAGCATCAATACAGTAGAAGATAGTCATAAACAAAAATAATTTGTTTAAATAATTACTTTTGCTAAATCTCATTAACTAATAACTCATATCAAGTGAAAAGTAGAAAAATGGTTGAAAATTTCATTAAAAAACCGCAACTTTCTGGCATTATTCAAATTAAATATTAATAACAATAATAATAAATTGTTTGAACAATCAATTTTGTAAATTTTAAGCAATTATTTACCTCATTTTAATTTGAATTTGGACAAAAAGTGGAAAATTTTGGAAAATACCGCGACTTTCTATCTCCATTCTAAGAGACAATTGCTGAAAACAATAATAAATTGTTTAATTATTTAATTAATTGTTTGAACAATTTGCATTGAAAAAACCGCAAAAAAATCATAATCAGCGTCAAAAACTCGCAAACCCCATTCTTTCAGTTATGGGGTTTTTTTGGTACCCTATAAGAAATACTTATGGGGGTGATATTCAAAAAGTAATATTTTATTCATATTCTATGGCTGATTGTGAAGTGAAATGTTGAGCTTCTACTCGATTCAGCTAATATTTACGATCTGAATAAAATTGAAAAAAACTTCTTTTTTTATGGGAAATACTTGTTAAACTTCATGAGGCTTGTGCCACCTCTAAATGTAATTTTGGTTTAAACAAAAAAAAGGATTTTTTTTTAATGCGACAATTTTCCGGGCGCTATGCATGAAAATTCGAAGAAAAAATTTGGACCACCCTATTGCGCAAGCCACATAAAGTTTAACACGTATTTTCCATAAGAAAAAAATAGGATTTTGTACATTTTATTCACAATCGTCAATTGTTCTATTTTCAAAATTTTAATCTGAAATCAGTAAATTTCGAGACTCTTCAATTTAAAATAAAATTATTTTTCAGAGCTTCTGATTTCAAATTTTTTCATTTCAAATTATGAAAGTTCAATTCCATTTCACTCCATTCGAAATATTGTCCTTTTTCAAAACATTACCTAATCTCAAATTTTCTGTTTGGGAACGTTTTCAATTCGAAATCGTGTAAAATATTTTTTTTCAAATTTCAAACGCTTTCAATTCGAAATGATTAATTATTATTTGAAAAAATTCAAAAACTCTTATTATTATTTTTTTTCAATTGTTTATATTTCTCATAATAGAAAATCAAAATCCAGGGAAATAAACGCGCGCTTCGCGCTTGCTTTTATTTCTAGTAAATTATATTTCGTATATTAACAATTGAATGAACTTTATCGGAAATGAGGGATTCCTACTCTGGTTAGATTAACTGAGTCTGCTCTGCAATTTCAAGTGATGGGGTTAAACCTCATCTGTATCGTACCGGTCTATAAGATGTATATTCGAAAACCTGACGTAGCAATACATACTATGTCACGTAGCGTATTGTACAATGTGGAACGTGAGCAGTATGCATTATTTGCAGAGGACTTTGAAGTTAGAAGACTCAGGATAGGATAAAAAAGACACCCCAGCAAATTATTCATTATAAATTCAAAAAAGGTGGCAGCGGTGGGATCCGCTCAATTACTTCCATTCATTCTAATCCTCTCTTCTCGTTTATTTTCTTCAGTTCCTTTCTCAAATTTTGTGCTGCTCTAACTTTTCATGAGATCAGTGAAACCTCAAATTTAATATTGTTTTCTTGTTAAACCAAGAAAATCGATTTTAAAAGATGATTCGAAATCCTAGATTCATCCTCTCATTAACTTTGATTAAACCGGGAATTTGTTGGGAAAAAATTAGTAGATATCCTGTTCTAACATTCCTGTTTTTAGGAGGATTATAAATTTGAAAAAAGTGGTAGCTGTGGAATCCGCTCAATGATATGCTTTTATTCTAATCCTCTCTTCTTGTTTTTTTTTTCCATTCACTTCCTTAAATTTTGTACTGTTCTCACTTTTCATCAGCCCATTGTCACCTCAAATTGAATTTAGTTTTCTTGTTAAACCAAGGGAATTGATTTCATGAGATGATTCTAAATCCTAGATTCAATCTCTCATTTACTTTGGTCAAACCGAAAATTTGTTAAGCAAAAATTAGTAGACAACCTGTTTTGACATACCTGTGTTTAAGAGAAGAATTATAAATAGAAAAAGGTGGCAGCGGTGGAATCCGCTGAATTATATGATTTTATTTAAATCCTCTCTTCTCGTTTATTTTCTCGATTCACTTCCTTAAATTTTGTACTTATCTCACTTTTCATCAGACCAGTGAAATCTCAAATTGAATAATGTTTTCTTGTTGAATCAATCAAATGGATTTTATGAGTCGATTCTAAATCCTAGATTCATTCTCTTATTAACTTTGGTCAAATCGAGAATCATTTGCGTGAAAATTAGCAGACACCCTGTCCTGACACCCCTTTTTTTTAGAAAAAGATTATAAATTCAAAAAAGTGGCAGCGGTGGGATCCGTTCAATTACGTCCATTCATTCTAATCCTCTCTTCTCGTTTATTTTCTTAAGTGGCTTTCTCAAATTTTGTACTGCTCTAACTTTTCATAAGACCAGTGACACCTCAAATTCAATATTTTTTTCTTGTTGAACCAAGGAATTCGGTTTTATGAGCTGATTCTAAATTTTAGATTCATCCTCTCATTAACTCTGATTAAACCGGGAATTTTTTGGGGAAAAATGAGTTGACAACCTGTTCTGACATACCTGTTTTTGAGAGAAGAATTATAAACTGAAAAACGTGGCAGCGGTGGAATCGGCTGAATTATATGGTTTTATTCTCGATTTACTTTCCTAAATTTTGTACTTATCTCGCTTTTCATTAGACCAGTGAAATCTTAAATCGAATGTTTTCTTGTTAAATCAATCCAATGGATTTTATGAGATGATTCTAAATCCTAGATTCACTCTCTCATTAATTTTGATCAAACCGGCGATTTTCTTGAGCAAAAATGAGTAGACACTCTGTTCTAACATACCCGTTTTCAGGAGGATTATAAATTTTAAAAAGGTGGCATCGGTGTGATCTGCTTAATTACGTCCTTTTATTCTAATATTTTCCTTTCGTTTATTTTCTCCAGTCAATTTCTTAAATTTTGTACTACTCTAACTTTTCATGAGACCAATGACACCTCAAATTCAATATTGCTTTCTTGTTAAACCAAGCAAATCGATTCTATGAGATGATCTTAAATCTCAATATAATTGGATACGAATTGGATCTAGAATAGGGTTGAAAAGTCAAATTTCAAATTAAAATTTTGTTTTTAATTTAGAACTACTGATAATCTAAATAATTCTCAGATTTCCAAATCCTAGATTCATCCTCTCATTAACTTTGATCAAATCGAGATTTTGTAGGGTGAAAATTAGTAGACACCCGGTCCTGACACACCTCTTTTTTAGAAAAAGATTATGAATTAAAAAAGGTGGCAGCGGTGGGATCCGCTCCGTTACGTTCATTCATTCTAATCTTCTCTTCTCGTTTATTTTATTCAGTGGTTTTATTAAATTTTGTACTGCTCTAATTTTTCATAAGACCAGTGACACCTCAAACTCAATATTGTTTTCTTGTTGAACCAAGCAAATCGATTTTATGAGATGATTCTAGATCCTAGATTCATCCTCTCATTAACTTTGATTGAACCGGGAATTTTTTGGGAAAGAATTAGTAGCCAACCTGTTCTGACATACCTGTTTTTAAGAGAAGAATTATAAATTTAAAAATGTGGCAGCGGTGGAATCCGCTGAATGATATGGTTTTATTCCAATTCTCTCTTCTCGTTTATTTTCTCTATTTACTTTCTTGAATGTTGTACTGTTCTCGCTTTTCATCATACCAGTGAAATCTCAAATTGAATATTCTTTTTTTGTTAAATCAATCAAATGGATTTTATGAGACGATTGTAAGTCCTAGATTTATTCTCTTATATTAACTTTGATCAAATCGAGAATTTGTTGGGTGAAAATTAGTAGACACTCGGTCCTGACACACCTCTTTTTTAGAAAAAGATTATGAATTAAAAAAGGTGGAAGCGGTGGGATCCGCTCTTCTACGTCCAATCATTCTAATCCTCTCTTCTCGTTTATTTTCTTCAGTGGTTTTATTAAATTGTTGCTGCTCTAAATTTTCATGAGACCAGTGATTCCTCAAATTCAATATTGTTTTCTTATTGAACCAAGCAATTCGGTTTTATGAGCTGATTCTAAATCCTAGATTCATCCTTTCATTAACTCTGATTAAACCAGGAATTTTTTTGGAAAAAGTTAGTAGAGAACCTGTTCTGACATACCTGTTTTTAAGAGAAGAATTATTAACTGAAAAAGGTGGCAGCGGTGGAATCCGCTGAATTATATGGTTTTATTCCAATCCTCTCTTCTCGTTGATTTTCTCGATTCACTTTCTTAAATTTTGTACTTATCTCACTTTTCATCAGACCAGTGAAATCTCGAATTGAATAATGTTTTCTTGTTAAATCAATCCAATGGATTTTATGAGATGGTTCTAAATCCTAGATTCACTCTCTCATTAATTTTGATCAAACCGGCAATTTTCTTGAGCAAAAATTAGTAGACACTCTGTTCTAACATACCTGTTTTCAGGAGAATTATAAATTTTAAGAAGGTGGCATCGGTGTGATCTGCTCAATTATGTCCTTTTATTCTAATCTTCTCGTTTCATTTATTTTCTCCAGTCAATTTCTTAAATTTTGTACTGCTCTCACTTTTCATGAGACCAGTGACACCTCAAATTTAATATTGTTTTCTTGTTAAATCAATCAAACGGATTTTATGAGATGGTTCTAAATCCTAGATTCACTTTCTCATTAATTTTGATCAAACCGGCAATTTTCTTGAGCAAAAATTAGTAGATACTCGGTTATAACATACCTGTTTTCAGGAGGATTATAAATTTTAAAAAGGTGGCACCGGTGTGATCTGCTCAATTACGCCCTTTTATTCTGATCTTGTTCTTTCGTTTATTTTCTCCAGTCGATTTCTTAAATTTTGTACTACTCTAACTCTTCATGAGACCAGTTACACCTCAAATTGAATATTGTTTTCTTGTTAAACTAAGCAAATCGATTTTATGAGATGATTCTAAATTTAAATATAATCGGATACGAATTGGATCTATGATAGTGTTCAAAAGTCAAATTTCAAATTAAAATTCTTTTTTTTTTATTTAGAACTACTGATAATCTAAATAATTCTCAGATTTCCAAATCCTAGATTCATCCTCTCCTTAACTTTGATCAAATCGAGAATTTTTTGTGTGAAAATTAGAAGACACCCGCTCCTGGCACACCTGTTTTTTAGAAAAAGATTATGAATTAAAAAAGGTGGCAGCGGTGGAATCCACTGAATTGTATGGTTTTATTCCAATTCTCTCTTCTCGTTTATTTTCTCGATTTACTTTCTTGAATGTTGTACTGTTCTCACTTGTCATCATACCAGTGAAATCTCAAATTGAAAATTGTTTTCTTGTTAAATCAATCAAATGGATTTTATGAGCCGATTGTAAATCCTAGATTCATCTTCCCATCAACTGTGATCAAACCGCGAATTTATTGGGCAAAAATTAGTAGACAACCTGTACTAACATATCTGTTTTTAGGAGAGGGATTACAAATTTAAAAACGTGGCAGCGGTGGGATCCGCTCAATTATATGCTTTTATTCCAATCTTCTCCTCTTGTTTATTTTCTGGATTCGCTTTCTTGAATTTTGTAATTTTCTCACTTTTTATCAGACCAGTGAAATCTCAAATTGAATATTGTTTTCCTATTAAATTAATCAAATGGATTTTATGATATGATTCTAAGTCGTAGATTGATCCTCTTATTAACTTTAATCTAATCGGGAATTTGTTGGGCGAAAATAAGTAGACAACCTGCTCTAACATACATCTTTTTTAGAGAAAGATTATAAATTTAAAAAAGGTGGCAGCGGTGGGATCCGCTCAAGTACGTCCTTTTATTATAATCCTATCTTCTCTTTTATTTTCTCTAGTCGCTTCCTCAAATTTTCTACTGCTATAACTTTTCATAAGAGCAGTTACATCTAAACTTGAATCTTGTTTTCTTGTCACATCAATCAAATTTATTTTTCTAAGATCATTCTAAATCTCAGATTCATCCTCTCGTTAATTTTGATCAGGCTTTTAATAAAAATGTCAAAACGAGTTTCATTAGAGCTTTTTGAGAGATCGTGTGCACCGTGCATGATAAGGAAAGTAAAGGCCAGAGTCAGAGACGATTAAGGAGCATCTCTAAGCGCGTGAAGGAGACAGCTTTCAATTTGCGTGCCAGTGTCGTGACGGGAAAATGACCGTTCCACGACTGCATCGACTATGCAGATTGTCCTTAAATTGGCTAAGCGTTCGCTTCGTTTATCTCCATCGCGGCGGGCGTAGACTCCGGGTTAACAAGAAAATTGCCCGACTATTAGCGACTATACGACCTAATCGGGTCTTACAATAAGCTGGTGTCGCACTTCCGTCGATCGCGCCCATTTAAAAGGCTTAACAAAAGCATATTTAAGCTCTTTTTATCCACCAAAGCTGAGGTCATTGACCTCAGCCCTTAAAGCAAGTAAGAAGCTACTCTGATTGCGAGTTCGTGTTCGCCACTGAGAGATAATAGACTCATCTCTATGTAATGGCTTCGGGGAACATTGGCGAGAATCTTCTCTGTCGTAACGCTTCAGAATTCGTGTGTCTGGGATCAAGCGTTTTTGCTATTTTACATTATACTTGGAGAACAATGAATTTTAGATTTAGGAGAAAATTTTCCATTGAACGGTAATTTTCATACTTGATTTCTGACTTCATAGGTCAGTCAAATTAGATTTTGTGCTGGAACTCTTGAAGCTACCGCAATCTTTTTTTTTTGCCTAAGACGTTTAGTAAGGTGTCCCATTGAAGGCCAGAAACCCTGGTGCTTTTTGACGAAGAATATAAAAAAAGAAGAATGTAACATGGCAAATTCTAGGATAGGGTTAATAGGTCAAATTTCAAATTTTTTAAATTTTTGTTTAATTTTGAACCACTGCTAAATTCAATCTTTAAAAGATTTAACAAATGTAGATTTTTAAAGATTTCAAAAGAAAACTTCAGAGTCTTTAAAAGCATTTCGAAAGGTTTCAAGAGAATAACAAAATTTTCTCAAAATTCCTGGGAAAATTTAAAAGATTTTAAGGCTATTTTTTACATTTTGAATGATTTTCCAAAATTTAAAAAAAAATCGAGTCAGTTAAAAATGTTTTTAGGAATTTAAGACGTTCTGAATAAATTAAAAATATTTCAAGACTTGGAAACAGTTCCGAAAATTTATCGAATATTGCTTTGATTTCATCCAAACTTCCAAAAGTTCTAAATATCTTATAAAAAGTCTCGAATTTTTCCTAATACTTTGTAAAATCCTATAAAATAAAAAAAATTTATTTAAAATCTTCTAGAATCTTTTTTGACACATCTGAAATATTTAAAAATCTTTTTTAATTCCCGCAAGAGTCTTATAAAAATTATATTTATATAAATTTCAAAACAAAACTGATCAATTTTTAAAAAATTAAGATTGAGAAGAATTCCATTTTATCATGAATAATTTTTGCAAAATAAGCAGGAAAAAGATTCATAATTACAAAATAAAATTCCAAAAAAACCTCACTTTTCGGCTCATTAGATACTAGAATAACATAATGAAAAAAGAGGGAGAAAAAGGGAAAAAGTCAACCAAAAACCAATCTTTTCAATTAATTTCGTAAATTAAACATTTTATTTTTGTCTATTTCAATAAAATCCATTTTCCTAACATAAACAATCAATTTCACAAATTTAAAAAAAAATTATAATCCTCTTCTTTTTTAGAAAAAGGTTAACTCCCTGTATTTGTTTCCTTTTGAAGAAATCCAAAGTTTCCATATTTGTCTTTGTCCTTTTCACACTTGGGAAAACACTATTTGAAAATTATAACAATTGTTTAAATCACAATGTGAATGTAACAAAACATATTTTACGGAATTATTATAATAATTATTAAAAAGAACACTTTAAAAACTTAACTTTCACTTTTATTTTCCAAAAATTGAAAAATTTAAATGGAGCTGAATATTACCGATGTGTCGTGTATAAAGTCACACCATATACTAACGTTGAGTTTAGACAGAAAACCCTCAGAATTTGTCAGAGTTTCAGAAAAGCCATTAGTGAAAGAGAGATAAGGAGAAAGAGAGAGAGACAACACAGAGAAAAATAAAATGAGGCAATTTTTTTGACATATTTTTACCCCTATTATGGATCATCTCATTTTCATCAAAACAATACCTTAGTTTATCTATAAGTGAGTCATGCTTACATTGAAAAAAGGAATTTTATGAACAATTCGCAAAAAGATGAATGAAAAATATTAAAAACTGTACGTGAAACATGTTTAATATAGAATATGTAAATATTTTGAGAAATTAGAACTTAAAATTTAAGAAAAAATTTAAAAACCACAATAATTTATCAAAACAATGAACAATCATATTCAAACAAGGAGATCTCAGATATTGTAATTAAGATTCTAGATAAAGTCAAATCACAAAAATTTAAAAAGTAGTATAAATAATATTTTTCACTGAAAATAAAGGATAAATTAGTTAAAAACATAGAGGAAAGATAACAATGTATGGTATACAAAACATTTTTTTATCAAATAATGTATTAGTTAAATATTAAGATACTCTATGGAGCATGATAAGATTATGCACATATCTATTATATATGGCATCTTCCTCAGATCACTTTTGGTTATAGGTAACGGGGATATAAAAACGTATTTTAGATAATTATCTGGGTGATATATAAATTGGAAAATTATGTACATCCTATTAGCAACCTTATGTTTTGATAAGTACCAGGATGACATTATTAAAAAAAATTATTATAACATACATCATGTGTAATTATAAACAGGGTTTTTGGACACATTTGTAATTATAAAAACCTGAAAACGTGTAAAAAAATCTTTTTTAAATTATAAAAGACCTGACAACGTGTAAATATCTTGAAAATTGAGGATAATGCCAGAACCTTATTTTTCACAAGTATCTGGGCTATTTAAAGATTTTTCAATATATGTACATCCCTTATTATTTGAATAAGTGCCAGGATGACAGAAACATATCACAACATATTATGTCATGTGTAAATATTGTTAAAAACGTAAACAAACCTGAAAAAGTACATTTTTATTTATAATATTTAGGAAAATAGATCATAGTTGCCAGATCTAAAATTTGTGGGTGATTCTGATACCAATCTATTTAGATTATTAAATTTTCCAAATAGGAAAAAAAATCAATCCAAAATATTTAAAAACATTTCTAAAAATTGCTCAAATTCAATACATTATTTTTACAAAAATTTAATTAAAAAGAAAGATTTCTTACAAGAAAATTGAGGTAAAACTGTGTAAACCCGATTTAAAGATATCTTAAATTATTCATTAGCAAACCCTGCAGATTGGAAAGAATTATGAGTTTAGTGTGTCTATTTAAAAAATTCTTAATCAAGATTAAAAATAATTCGATTTTATCATGAATAATTGGACGGAGAAAGGTAAAAGTGAGAGGTTCGTTTTTAGTGGACTTTTTCCCTTTTTCTCCCTCTTTTTTCATTATGTTATTCTTGTCTCTAATAAGCCGAAAAGTGAGGTGGTTTTCGAATTTTATTTTTTAATCATGAATCTTTTTCCTGCTTATTTTGCAAAAATTATTCATGATAGAATGGAATTCTTTTCAATCTTGATTACAAATTTTTTAAATAGAGACACTAAACTCATGATTCTTTCCAATCTGCGGGGTATGCTTCTGAATAATTTCAGATTTCTTTAAATTAGGTTTACCTAGTTTCACCTCAATTTTCTTGTGAGAAATATTTCTTTTTATTTAAATTTTTGTAAAAAGAATGTATTGAATTTAGCAATTTTTAGAAACGTTTTTAAATATTTTGGATTGTTTTCTTTTCCTATTTGGAAAATTTGATAATATAAATAGATTCACAGAAAAAACTGAAGTTAAATTTTTTTGCATGTAAAATGTTCAGCTGCTAAAGATTACATGCTATTTGGCGAAAGTTTATCTTACGATGGAATAAAAGCTGTCGTCTGCTACGTCCTTCGCAGCAATGGAAAAACGGCAAAGTATACATGAAAAGCTATAAATCAGGACACTAGATTTAGAACAACTTTTTACTTACCTAATTGTTATTTTGACAATAATTAGACTTTATATATACTTCCTGCCACAGTCGGTATTGTTGGTTAGGAAGAAAACCAAAAAGTAGGAATCGAATTATATGTGAAGTTGGAACATTCAGTGGCGGATCTAGGTATTTGAATTCAAAGTAACAATATTTGAAAAAAAATTTGAAGGACTGAAAAATCCCGGAAAATAAAATTCCCGACTCTTTCAAATTCCCAAATTGGGAAATTCCCGAATAATAAAATTTTTGAATATGTAATAAAATTTCTGGTTAATAAAATTCCCGAATAATGAAATTCCCGAATTGGAAAATTCCCGAACAGTTTATGATATCACCGAAATGGATAATTCCCAATAGTTTATAATATTACCGAATTTAAAACTTATAAAAATATATATATATAAAATATCCGAACTAGAAAATTTCCGAATTTAAACAAATATAATAATCAAATATTTTTATCAAGAAAAACATTATTTTTAATGTTTAAAGTTTCTAAAATTATTGGTTAACTTTGAAATTACGATAATAGAAAAAAATATATTTCTGGATGAAAATTGTCTTCAAATATTGTTATTTTAAATTCATACAATAATTTTAGAAACTTTGAAGAAGAAAAATATTTGATTATTGTATTTTTAAGAAATAAATAATATTGATTGAAAAACAATTTTTTTATTGTTTCGGCAGTTTTATAATGCAAGAATTTTTCAGTTCGTATATTTTATAATTTGGCAATTTTCTAGCGGGAATTTTAAAATTCGGTAATATTATAAACTGTTTGGGAATTTTTTATTCGGGAATTTCATTATTTGGGAATTATATTATTCGGAAATTTCATTTTTTAGGATTTTTCAATCGTCCAAAAATGTTTATCCAAAAATATATTTTTTCAATAATTTTTATTTTGAATTCAAACAATAATTTTAGAAACTTTGATCAGAAAAAAATATTTTTTTTATACAAATATTTGATTGTATTTTTAATAAATAATATTGATTGAAAACCATTTTTCCATTGTTTCGGGAGTTTTATAATTCAGGAATTTTCCATTTCGGATATCTTATAATTCGGCAATTTTCTATCGGGAATTTTCAAACTCGGTAATATTATAAACTGTCTGGAATTTCCTATTTTGGTAATATCATAAGCTGTTCGGAAATTCTTTATTCGGGAATTTTCCAGTTAGGAAAGTTTACTACATATTCAAAAATTGTATTATTCGGGAAATTCCCAAATCGGGAATTTGAAAGAGTCATGAATTTTATTTTCGAGAATTTTTCAGTCGTCCAAAAATTTTCATCCAAAAATATATTTTTTCAACAACTCAATAATTCAGAAACTTTAAATATTAAACTTTTTTTGATAAAAATATTTGATCATTGTATTTTTAATAAATAAATAATATTCATCGAAAAAAAATTTCATTTGTCTAAATTCGGGAATTTTATAATTGGGGAATTTTCTAGTTATTTGGATATTCTAGAATTCGGCAATTTCATGTCGGGAATTTTATTATTCGGGAATTTTCCAATTCGGTAATATCATAAACTGTCGGGAATTTCATCATTCGGGAGTTTTTCATTTCGGTAATATTATAAACTGTCCGGGAATTTTATTATTATGGAATTTTATTATTCGGAGATTTTCTAATTCAGGAATTTTACAGTCTCGAGAATTTTTCAGTCTTCCCGATTTTTCAAGATAAGTGTATTTGGATATTATTTTTCATTTCGAGAAAGCTATTTAATTAAATAATAAAATCATTACACATTTTTTATGGATTTTATAATTTAATCGAATAGTTTTCAGAAAATAAAGAATAATATCCTAATACACTCATGGCGAAAACCCATTTTTTTCTGAGTTTTGAAAAAAATAAAGTTTTGTCCCAATGAAATTGGTATTATTGTTCATCCCTCAGCTTGCAGACATCTTTGATTTCACCTACCTAACCTGGAATACCTGATAGAATATACTTAAATTTCCATCAATATTATCTTAATATAAAATGTTATCTACAGTACAAAATAAAAAATTAAATTAAAATGTTCAATTTACATTCAATATTCTTGATAAATATTTATTTAATAACTTTTTTAAATAAAATTTTACAAATCAGGGTGCCCTCATACGTAACAAAAATTCTGAGTTCAAAAAATTATTCAAAAAATGAAATGTTAAGTAATAATAATTTGAAGCATGAAATAAGGTCGATAGGAGTCGTAGTTGTTCAGAAATCATTTCTTAGCTTTAAAATTTTACTTCGTAAAAAGGCTTTTATATTGAACTGCAATACCGACGGATCTCGAAACTTTCAAAACGGATATTCCGAGATGGTTTAAAAACACGGAATTATATTAATTTCATGTAAAGATTATTCGACAAGGTTAATTTTTGTTGCAGCGAAACTTTCGTCGGAAATCGATGTAAAGTTTATCTTCTGTTTTTTCTGTGTTGGTATCAGAATCACCCACAAACTGATAATACTTTTTTTCTTGTTCTCAATTCTCATAATCTAATTTCAGCTAGAATTTAAGTGTTCAAAAACTTGAAAAAAAATTATTCAAATTTCTTATAATGTACTATTATTAATATTAGTTTGTATTCTTTATGATATAGAAAAAAAAGTTTTAAATTGGTGAATTTTAACTAGTACTCATATTAAGTAATTTGAATATTTTTATGAATAAAAAAATAGTCTATTATGTTGTTAAACATAATACAAAAAAATGTTACGTAAAATAACTTTTCCTAAGACGATTTCGCAAAAACAGCTTACTTTTCAGAACGAATCTTTAATCTAATTTCGCTGCGAAGTTGGGGTTTGAGTTTGATATTGATTCCGATCCTGTCGGCAGGCGTTGGTAGCGGACGGTCTAGCCGTCATTTCCATAAATTGCTTCCAGGATCTGTCTCGAATTTGAATGCGATGAAGGCACCGATTTCCATCAACCGACCTGAGCTTCTGTTGAATTATTTTTTCACCCTGTAAAAATATTCCCTCAAGAGCTGAATAGAAAATTTGAAACATTTTTAAAATCTTTTAATAACATTAACTTCCCAATCCAATTATAAAATAATCATGAAGGGCTTTTCTATCTTTATAGCGATCTGCTTTTAGTTCCAGTGCACATTCAACAACCGCTCTTCGTGCAGGCTTTTTAATTAACGAATGTTTTTTTTGCATTCAAGCAGTGATTTTATTGAACCGACCAATATTTGTTCAGAAGACACACCGCTGAAATCAAGAGCTAAAAAAATAGCACAACATATTTTGTTGAATCAAGCTTTGTTTTTTTTTTGTTGGTATATTCGTAGCAGCGGAGAGACATAATCTGGGACAGAGATGAAACAACGAGGACTAGATTTTCGCTTTCAATATTAAAATTTTAATCAAAACTCGACTGTGAAAAATGCGCGTTCGCTGGCAAACGAGTTTATATCCAGGTGTGTTATCCAGATTGCTATAGTTTTGTAACAGCGACTGCGGATTTGTTTCTATTTACATTATTTGAGGAAGTTGTGTTTGAATGGGAGAGAACGAATATTATTTTTATTTCAATTTTATTTTTTTGTAAGATCTGAAAATATAATATTTATCGCTCTAGAAATAATTGCGACAATATCGATGAGACAGACAACGTATTATTCGTAACATCCTTTAAGATCTGATTTATTGATAATTATACATATAGTAAATTAAAATTATAATTGGCTTCAGAATCTAAGACCCTTCGAAGCCTTTTCTGAATTTCTGAACACTTTCTATTAAATTTCTTTAAAAAGTTTTTCAGCTTTTAATTATTTATTTTAAATAAACTTTCGAATTCCAAGGGTTCAATGTGAGATTGTTAGCTAATAAAAAAATTGGGTTTAAAATTCTATTTGCTTTATTTGCTTCAAAATCTAAATGATTTTAATTACAACAAATAATTTTCTTTTCTCGTATTTTATTTCATTAAAAAAAATGTCTATTGATACTATACTACTATACTATACTATACTATACTATACTAATTTTATTCTCTAAGATTAAAAATAGAAACAATTTTAAATTCCATCAATTCACACATTATGAAATCTTAGGTTTCAAAATTTGTTGAAACTATAATTAATAATTTGTAATTATAATTGTTTCAAATTCAAAACAAATATTTTGAACGGTTTTGAATTGAATACTTTTAAAATCAAACAATTTTGGATGAGATAACATTTAAAAAAAAAGGACAATATTTCGAACATACTTAAAGGAAATTAAACTTGTATAATTTATAAATAAAATCGTTTAAAATTGAATAATTTGAATTTGAAAGTGTTTTATGCTGGAAATTTTAAAATCAAAAGCTCTTAAAATCAAGAAATTTCAGACAACATTTTGTAACATTTGACAATTACACTATAAAGAAGCTGGAATTACATCATTTCCAATTCAAAGCGTTTAAAATTTAACAATTTTATTTCGAATTAAAAAATCTCAAAATTGACTGAATTCAGATTAAAATTTTGAAAATAGAACAATTTCAAAACATCAAAAACGGGATATTTTCAGATTAGAATTATGAAAATTGGATCATGAAAAATTCAAAGACATTGAAATTGTATTATTTAAATTTAAAAGCATTCAAAATTAAATATGATTCAATTAAAATTAATGGATTGATCATATTTCGGAAATTTAAAATTGAAAACATAATTGAATGTTTCAAAGTAAAAGCTTATGAAACAAACTTTTATTACACAACAAATTATAATATAACATCAAAACTGATAGGACAATTTTTGTTATTTATTTTGAATTTAATTTAGATTGATTTTTATTTATTTAAAAAAAATTTCGATCATATTTCTAAGATTGAGAAATAAACTCACAGTCATTTCACCGTTAATATTAGAAAATTTTTTTAAATTCCTAATGCGAAACGTTGAAAAATGAAATTTGAATTGTTTTAAAAATAAAAATTTTCAAATGGTTGATTATACTTTTCAAAATTCAAACATTTGAAATTTGATGGAAAAAATGAAATTTATGAAAGGAAAAAATTGGAAATTTAGTGATTTTGAATTGAAAACGTTTCAAATCAAACCATTTTTAAATCACAAGCTCTCAAAATTCAAAAATTTCAGATCAAAATTTTGAAAATTGGACAATTTTATTATAAAGGAATTGAAACTGTATCATTTTTAATTCAAAACGATTGCAGATTAGAATTTCGAGAATAAAACAATTTCAAAACGTTAAAAATATTCAAAATTGAAAACTTTGGAATTTCAAGAATTATTATCAATTCGATGCGACAAATTTTTTTAAGATAAAAAAATCAATTCGCTGTCATTTTCATCTATCGAAATGGAAAATTTTCCAATTACAAACCTTTAAAATTGAATTATTCTAAAAAAACGTTCAATATGAAAAGTCATTTTTAATGGGAAACATTAAAAATGAAAAAAATTCTACTGTGGAACGTTGAAAATTAAACGAACCCGAACTTTACTGAAAACTAAAAAAAAATGTCACAAAAAATTGTGACTCAAGCCTTTTTATACTTAAAGCCCTTGAAATTTCAAAGATTTTAAGGAAATTTTAATCGTTTAAAAATTGAAAATTTTCAGTTTTTTAATTATATTTGAAAAAATTCAAGCATTTCAATTTCAATTGCAAAATTTAAGCTTACGGAAGGGAAAAAATGAAGACAAATTTTTTTTTGATTTGTATTTTGAAATTTTCAATATTTTTGAACATTCGAAAATAAAAAATAATTAAATTTTTTCCTAATTCTCAATTTTGCCAATTCGAGAAGTCTTTCAAGTTGATATTCTACAATTTCAAAGAATCCAAAAAAACCACACCATTTTTTTCTTCAAGAATTGAAGCCAAAGATTTTGGAATATTTAAATCTAAAATTATTAAATTCAAAAATGACTCTCAAGGCTTTCAACATAAAATGTTACAAATTTGAAAGATTTAATATAGAAATTGTCCTGATATTTTTAATATTTCGATTTCAGATTATAATATTGTAAAATCGGGAATTGAAAATTTCAAAAAATTAAGAAATTTCAAACAAAATATTTTCGTATTTAAGCTTTTGAAGCAAATTAACTTTAGTTTCAAGGCCTGAAACATTAAACTGTTTTAGAATTGCACATTCAAAAATATAATTTTAAATTAAATAATCTGAGTGGATAGACTTTTTACGAAAAAATGTGATTTCTGTAAAAAAATCGCTTTCTTCTTTACCGCTAAAAATTGAAGAATTTTAAATATTCTGAACCTATAAAGCTTAATTATTTTAAAAACTTTGGAAATGATACGTTTTCTAAGTGGAAACTTTTAAAATTGATGAATTTAAACTTGAAGTGTTGAAAATTGAACAGTTCCAAATATTGTTTAAGAATAAAGCATTCATTAATTATGATTTTGAAACTATTTAAAAAAAAATTAAAAACTTAAAAACAAAAAATTAAAAACTTGAAAATCAACGATAAAGAATTATTATTTAATAATAATAATAATAATAATAATTGACAAGGCATAAATGAAATAAAGAATTGTATTTTTATTCGATACAGATTCACACCTCATGACATAGACATTCTGTTTTCTTAAATTCATGTAAATTTTGATTCTATAAATTAACTGACAAACGCAGCTCGGCTCTCACATGACCCGGATTAGAGGGTCTTACTAAGCAACGCGCATGCCCGGCGTGCGCGCGCACTCTTGTTGCTGGTCTAATAGGGGTTCTCCGCATGTGAGAGCCGAGCTGCGCTTGTCAGCTAACTACATAGTGGCTCTAACCCGCTCAATGAATATGAAATTATTTTTGTTTGAAATTATTTTTGTTTGAAATTGTTTTATTTGAATGAAGAGAATAATTACCATGGATATGGATACTCTGAAGCACTTATTTAAATTCAAAATATTACTGAAAACTTATTTGCATTGAAAAGATTCGAAAAATATATAAACAAAAGTAGTGAGAAGAACAACGCAAATTAGATTGAGAGTAAGGCGTAAATTGGATTAATTAAATTGAAGAGAGCAACTCGTCGAGTAATCTGAACTCGCAGTTATTTAATAACTGAGTTGATTGTGTCAGTGCAATCGTCATTGGGTGGGTCGTATTAAAATAATTGACGCGTTAACGCTTTTACTTTGCATTTGATTACTGAAGCTTCCGTGTCTTGTAAATCTATTCTATATGTCAAGAAATGAGCAAGAAAGGTGATTACGGGGCAGAGAAATTGAGGAACAAGAAGCATACTTTGAGATTCAGTCTTAATGCTCGATTCGCACACGCAATTTCAGATTTCCTCAACGCACCGACGGAATATGTATCACTTTACCACCCAAATCTTTCCAATCTTCTGCTGTTTTCACCCTCCTTCCTAAAAAGTTCAAAAAGGACAATACAAATTTGCGAGAGAAGAACTGAGAAGATAGCTGACGAACGCAGCTCGGATCTCACGTGCAGAGAACCCCTGTTCGATCAGCAGCAAGAATGCGCGCCAGATTCTTTGCATACTGCGTGAATGTATTTAAATTTTCTATCTATGAACTAACTGACAAACATAGCACGGCTCTCACATGCATGCCCGCCGTGCGCGCGCACTCTTGTTGCTGGTCTAACAGGGGTGCTCCGCATGTGAGAGCCGAGCTGCGCTTGTCAAGTCAAGTTTCAAGTGGCTGTTTTCAGCTAGTTCTTTTGAATTTTCTGGAATGTTTTTGATAAAAATTTCCGAATGAGGAACTTTAATTCTGAAAATTTATTTTTGAAAGAGAAAATTTAAATTGTTAATGATTCTTTAATAATGAAGACAATGATTATTTTCTTAACTTTTTTACCAACTTTATTAAAAATGACAAAATGTTTTAATTGATAACCCCTTAACCATAATAAATGAGGCTATATGTATTTATCTATTATTAATGATAAGAATTTTCTACACCATCAATGTAGTAAATCAAAGTTTACAAATAAGCAATTATGTTTAATGATATAAATTATTTCTGAATGTTTCTAAACATTTTTGGTAAAAGAAAAACTTTTCGTATCAATTATTTTTTAATATTGGGAAATGATTCTGTTGCTTTTCCGTAACGGTAACCCAAAATTATCGGTATCGAGAAATGTTAAACGAAATGTAGACTTGTGAATATTTTTAAATAAAATTTTGAAGATTTTCAAGGATTTTGAAGGTTTTAAGGTAATACATTTTTTTCTTAAGCTTCTAGGAGAATGTTTAATTAATTTTTTTTTAAATTAATTTAAGCAAAATATATCAAAATATTTTTTTGAAATTTCAGACCATTTCCTAAAATTTCGCAACATTTTTTAATTTTGTAAGATTACAAAGTTTTAGAAAAAATTCAAATAAGTTTAGTAGATAATTCGTAGTTTTCAATTGACACGTAAACAATTTTATTTATAATAAAGTGCAGATTTTGGAACATTTTTAATAAAAAATTTAGATGCTTTTTAGGAACTTTTAAAGGTTTCAAGATGAAAATTTTTTTCAACATTCATAGGAATGTTTAAGTGATTTTTTATTTCAACAAATTAATTTTAGGAGGATATAAAAAAAAATTCCAAACATTCCAAAAGATTTTCAAAATTAGCACAAAACAATCTGGGAGATTTGAAGAAAGTTTTTTTAATTTCACAGAATTTTTTTGAAATTTTGGGAAATGTTTGAATCATTTTAAAATATATTATGAAGTTTTTTAAATTTTTCAAAAAAATCAAAATAAAATATAGATCTTTAAAGACTTTGAAAATAAAAATTAGGTAATAGGTTTTTTGAATATTTTGGAAGATTTCAAGATAAAAAAAAATTCACAAGATACTTGGAAATATTTAAGTGGTCCTGTATTTAGAAAAATTTATTTAAAGAGAATATTAAAAAAAAATTTAAACGTTAGAAAAGATTTCCAAAATTATCAAAAATGAATCCCGAAGATTTTGAGACAATTTCAAAAATAATTCGACTGATTTTATGAGACATTTAGGAATTTTGGGAATTTTGAAGAGATTAAAAATATTTGAAAACGATGAAAGGTTTCTGAAAATTTATGAACTATTATTAAATTTTTCCAAGCAACAAAAAGTCTCAAATATCTTTAAAACTATATAAATTTGTCCTAAAAGTTTTTAAAAGCCTGTCAAATAGAAAAAAAACTGTCTTCGAACTTTTCCAGAAAGTTTTTCGACATATATGAAAACTTCTAAAATCTTTTTGAATTTTCTTGAGCAACCTAGGAAAATCATATTTAGGTAACCGAAAAGCAAATAAAGAAATAAAATTAAAAATTTACAGTTATTCTAAATTTTCGTTTTGTTCTATGAATTATTTTTTCTTCAAATTATAATTTTCATAAAATATTTTTTATTCTAGACTAAAGAATCTTTTTTGTTGCAAAAATTCAACAATTATGTTGAAAATTCATCTTTTTGGTTCAAAATTAACTTTTTTGAGGAAAATTAATATTTTTGGGTTAAAAAATTAAACTTTTCTGCAGAAAATTCATCCCTTCTGGAAAATGTTTAATGTTTTTTGGTTAAAAATACAATTGGTTGAAAATTAATTTTGTTTAGTTGAGGATTTAACTGTTTTTTTTTTTTAAATTAGTCTTTTTTTAATTAATTCTTTTGTTTTTCATGTAAAATAAAAATCTTTTCGGATTGAAATATCAACTATTAAAAATTGGAAAATTTGTCTTTTTGGCAGAAATTAAGCTTCTCGATAGAAACTTCAACTATTTGGTTGAAAATTAACTTCTTTGTGGAAAAATAATATTTTCGGGTTAAAAAATTATACTTTTTTGTATAAAATTCGTCTTTTTTGAAAAAAATTACTTTTTTTGGTTAAAAATATAACGAATACAACTGGTTAAAAATTAATATTTTTTGGTTGAGGATTCTACCATTTTGTTGAAAATTTGACTTTTTAGGATGAATTCAACTGATTTTTATTTTACATAAAAGTATTTTTGGATTAAAATATCAAATATTACATTTTTCTTTGAGATTTAATCTTTTTTGTATGAAAATTCATCTATTTAATTAAGCATAAACTTTTCTGTTGATTTTTTTATTTGACATATCTGAATTTTTCAAAAATCTTCATTAATTTTCTCCAGATTCTTAGGAAAATTATATGTATATAACATTGAAAACAAATAAACCTAAAAAATGAATAGTTAATCAAAATATTGATTTTGTATTAAAAATTCTTGTTTGCCTTAAAACCAGAAGAAAGACCCACCCAGCTAAGTTGCCTTTGTAACTCTGAAACAAAATAGAAACAGATTTTTTAAAAATAACTTCGAGAGAAAAAAGAGTATAATATTTAGAATACGTTTCCAAAAAATTATACCAAAATATTCAACCGTTTGCCCATAAAATTTTACCTCGCAAAACCGGATTTCAAATTAATGCATTTAAGGTGCTGCAAACGTTTCAGTTTTCTGAATAATACAAAATACGGCTACAAGGATGACTTGTTTGATGTAATATTTTTACCACATAATCTAAAGGTGCATGACTAGAGCCCTTTTATCGAATTTTTTTTTTTTTTTTTAATTAAAATGCACTTTGGAACGGTGGGCGCCTGTTTTCGGTTCACCATGGGTACACTCCCAGTTGCACGTTGCCCGTTTTCAGGCGCAGAGAATTCAGCATATTTTCAATTGATAAAAAAAAAGGCAAGGCCATTTTTTCGAAAAAAGGGCTCTAGTAATGCACATGTATAAGCCTTTAGATTATGTGGTAAAAATATTACATCAAACAATTCATCCTGGTAGCCGTATTTTGTAGTATTCTAAAAGCCGACTCGTTTGAAGCACCTTAATGATCTGACATAGGCTTTTTACTCTTCATATCATAGTCTAAGATGTTTACACATCAAAACTTTTCTCTCAACAAAGTCTCCTTTCCAAGACAGAAATCTCAAGTTTGAAATGAATTTGACCTGCTTCTGTCATTTTCCGATATTAAGAAAGTGCCAGAGGCATGTTTTGATAAAGTTTTATGATGTGTTCTGCAAGTTGAGGTTTTCTGAAGCAACAAAAACTCTTTACTCGGCAAATAGGAGTTCAGTATACTGAAATTGATTTCCTTCAATTTCATCGATGCTAAGGTCTAAGTGTAATGCTTCTCGCTACTTCTTCACCAGTTTGTATACAATATCCGTAAGAGTCGGAGGATGCAGGTGAAGGGATTGACAGTTGGAGCTTCCTCATGGGATCTATATGTCTTATTTTGAAAATTCGCTTGTCTGAGGTAGTTTATCGAACGCTTTTGTGAAATAAACTTTAGCAGGTTGCACTTTCGCGCATTGGGTGGAAGGTAAGTTTTATAGGTTCGTGGTATCCTTCAATCGCACTCTTTCACGACCACCTGTGAAGCACCTTCGTTCCAAACGACCACAACCGAGTCATTTCATTGCGACAAAAACTTTATGATAGAAACGTAAACATGAAATGTCCATACGGTTGTCCTGATATGAGAAATTCATTTCCTGCAGCTTTATGGTTTAGTGCCTCTTCCATAATCTTAGAAACTATTATTATGAAATGTTTCCCACATATGGATTTGTGGCTGAATTGAATCAAATCTTGACAAGACCTTTTATCCTTCTCTAACATATGACACCTGCCATCCCTACTAGACCTTGAACCTATGACCTATGACCATTTATTTTTAGAACACTGATGTTTTGCAACTGATCAACCTGGAACTTGAACACCTCAGCTTTCACGCCTTGATCTCTGACTTCTGACACCTTGGAAGCTACGTGCTTCTTCCAGCAACCATCCCCATTTCTAAGCACTCCTTAAAGTCACCTATCGGAATGGTCAAGAGCTGCTTCGTCGCATTCTGTTTTATTTCCTCTAGGTCTTGAAATCGTTTTCCTTTTAGAGGAGACTTCAATTTTAGAAATAGCCAGCAATTACAGGAAGCCAGTTCAGGACTCTATCAGGGCTGCTGAGGTTGTGGAAGACCCTGGTTCACCAGAAATTGCTGAATAAGCTGCGATGAATGGGCAGTTGCGTTGTCATTCTGAAAGATCCAGTTGTTTATTTTTTACAAATCAGGCCACTTCTTCCAGCGATCCTCCCTCTTTCCGCAGCACTCCTCAAAGTCACCTATCGGAATAGCTAACAGCTAATCTTTTTGACACAGGATATGAATATGAATTTTCAGCCAAAAATTAATTTTCAAACAAATAGTCACATTTTCAACTAAAGAAAAAATTTTCCTCAAAAAAAATGTTAACAGAGTAGTTTAACTTTGACCAAAGCCGTTGAATCTTCAATTAAAAATGGTCAGTTTTCAACAAAATAGTTAAACTTCCAACCAAAGAGATGAATATTCAACTAAAAGTATGAACCTACACACAGAAATGATTTCTTAAAATTCGACTCTTTCTAAAAGATGTTTAGGACTAGTCCTAAATAAATCAAGAAATATATGATAAATTTTCGGAAATTTTTCCAAGTTTTCGAATATTTCTAATCTATTTAAAACGTCTTAAATTCCTAAAAATATTTTTGGATAAAGTTCCGAATGGTGGTTACCTCCGATTTTGTTGAAACCACGTATACTTACGTATTTTGATGCGCTGATTACGAAAATCATAGTGAAAATTAGCGACAAGGACGCGTTCATGGTAAAACCCATAAGAAACCCCATAAAAATCATGATTTTTTTCGTTTATCTCAGTAAATAAGAAGAATTATAAAAAATGTTTCAAATGAAAGTTCTAGCCAGTATGATAAATTTTTTTTTTGTAGGACACACTTTTTACCTAAGACCATTATTTTTCTAGAAAAAGAGGATTGCGTTGGAAAAACAATAAAAACAAGAAAACAGTTACAGATATGCGTTCGGTCACGCTTGTCCCTTCTTTCCCTTTCTTTCTCGTCCC
>CAKNYM010052884.1:183513-205054 GCA_932195095.1 Andricus curvator
TTCTCTTCTCTTCTCTTCTCTTCTCTTCTCTTCTCTTCTCTTCTCTTGAATCTGAAAGCGTAGATGAGTGCAGATCAGAAAATCCATTCATCGCCGATTTTTCGATTTAACCGATGAAATCCTCGGAACCCTTTCGTATGTGGGAGATTATCTTCTAGCCAATACTATGGGTTTATCCGCGAGTGTTTCTTTAATAGGATTTTCTCAGGGTTGAGGAAACCGAAGGGTCTCGGTTGCAAGACGACGTTAAGCTAACTGGATTATACCCTAGGGGCTTCTTGGAGTTCACTCTGAAATTTGCCGAACGAAGATCACGTAACATAGTTATCTGCTTATTGGCTACTCGAAGAACGAAGGATTGTCGTGATCGGAAGGACTCTTGTAGTTGGGAGAAGCAGATTTTCGTAATACCCTGTCAGTGCTCGCGAATGGCTTGAATAAGTAATACCACTTTCTTCCGTACTCACCGGGTGGGTTCTAGACTGGGAAAACCGTGGAATCACCTGGAATTTGGATAATTATTATTAGTTTTAATGGGAACACTAGGGTCTTCCAAAAAATCGTCTTTTGATTCTTGGTTCGTTTTCCGGAGAAACCAATTCCGTATTTTTTTAATCGGTCAACATTAATCTGTGTCCTGGATTTCTGAAGTGGACATTGCATTTTAAACGGTAAAAGCTCAGTTTTCAAAACAATTTCAAAGAAACAAGTACTTCTTATTAAAATGTTGTATAGTGAAGTTTAGTCACTTCTTAACGAATGTTCAAGCAATAATTTCCATCTAATAACTTTTAATTTGAACCCCCCCCCCCCCCCAATTTTGTTTGAAACTTCAATAGGCTTGCTATAGCTGGATTTTTACATTGTCATCATTTATGATTGAGTAAGTATTAGAATTGTCCGAAATTTGACATCACAGTTTTTCAACTGATCTTCCCGTTTCGAGACTCCCTGGAGCCGAAGATCAAGTTTTGGCGTTGGCGTCTGTCTGTCTGTCCATCCGTCCGTAAACACGATAACTCTCGAAAATAATGAACGAATCAAATCGAGCTTTGGCACACTTTTTTATTCGTTTACACACCCCCACATACTTCCTTGGTGGTGGGAGGGGGACCTACAGTTTAAGGTGGGTTCCGAACCACCAAGAGCAACAGCTTTAAGTATTTAGCGGACCTTTTTCTCTAGAGGTACCGGTCCCACGACTCTCCGGAGATGAACAACTCTCTGGCTAGGCTAGTGTTCACCGCATGGGCCGCCGAGGCTCTTCCAGAGTGCGAGGCGGGAATCGAACCCGCAAGCCGACGAAATGGGTCCGAGGCCTACGCCTTAACCCCCACGACCATCATTCCACTTTGTCACACTTTTTGTAGGTCTTAAAAAAAAGAACAAGTTCGTTAACCAGCCATTTTGGATAGAAGTTAAAAAAGTTAGAGAATTTTCAAACATGTTGAGGCCATTTTTGCAAGATTGGAAAATTTTATTCGCGGCCATTCATAGTGCTCAGAAAGCTAAACAATTTCTCTTCATGACTTTCTTCGATAGAAGGAAAATTAGCAGAGTTATAGCATTTACAAAATTTTAAAAATCAATCGAAAATGAAAATTTGAAGCCAAACAACGCACGATATGAAAAAAAGTCAGAAAAAGAAAAAAGTTGCCTTTAGAAAACTCTACAAGATTAATGTAACAACTTTTTGAATTTTGTTTGAAAATCGAAAATGCAAATTTGGATCGCACAAAAAATAATGAAAAATAAAACATTCCATTTTGTAGTCAAACTATGCAAGATACGAAAAAAGATGAAGAAAAAAAAATTGTGCCTCAAAAAAAGATCTACAAATTTTTAGTTATTCATTTTTTGATAGGACGCGTAGTTTTTGTTTTATTTGTAAAAAACGATAATAAAAATAAAATTTTTGGACAAACTACACAAACTACGAAAAAAATAAATAGATAAAAGTTTTTAACCTAAAAAAGAGCTCCTTTCGTATTATTCATTTTTGATAGGATGCGTCGTGTTTGTTCTAATCGTAAAAAATAGCAATATAAAAATAACAATAAAAAATATGTGCGAAAACTAAAAAAGGTACGAAAGAAGATGTATAGACAAAATTTGTTCACCCAAAAAAGAGATACAAATTTGTTATAATTTATTTTTTGATAGAACGCGTAGTTTTGGTTATAATTGTTAGAAATAAAATTAATTATAAAAAATTAAATTTTTGGAAAAGTGACACAAGCTACGTAAAAAATAAATTGACAAAAGTTGTTCAGCCGAAACAGAGCTACAAATTTATTCGTTATTTTTTCATGGGACGCGTAGTTTTTGTTTTAATCGTAGTAGAATAACATTACAAATAAAAAAAATAAATAAAAATGTTTGGTCACACGACACAAGCTACACAAAAAATTGTATCCGAAAATCGAATATTCCGTTTTCACGCTAAACGACGAAAGATACGTAAAAAAGTTTCAAAGAAGAATTAAAGCTCTTCAAAATATCAACAATTTTTGTGACAACTATTTTTCGATAGTAATTTTCATTTTGATTTTATTTATTGAAAATACTAGGGGAAAATGCAAAATTCAAATTTTGATCCAAACGATGCAAAATACGAGAAAAAGTTTCAAAGAGCAATTATAGCTTTGAAAAAGTCCTATAAAATTTTTCCTAACCATTTTTTGATAGGAGTGCCATCTTGATTTCATTTATTGAAAGTACCATTTTCTTTATAAGACTTCACTGATAAAAATGTTTATTTGAATCAAACAAATTATTTCTTTGATATAGGGCCAAACAAATGTTTGTTTGATTCAAAGAAATTTTTTGTTTTTTCTTATTTATTTGGTTCAAACAAATTTTTGGCTAGTTTAAATAAATCTCTTGTTTAAATTGAGTAAAGTTCTTGTTTACATTGAATATATATTTTTTAAATTAATTATAGCTTTTGTTCAAGTGAAGTAAATCTTTTTCGTTTGACACTTAACCTCGAAATTGAGTTTATTTATGGAAATAATGTGTAAGCTCGATCATATGTTTTTTTCTAATCATAATTATCGTTATATATGTAAAATCAGGCACACTTATTCAATCCGAATGTTAACTTCAGTTTACATACTAAATGTGCTTTTCATTATTCTGAATTAAAAAATCAGAAAGTAGAATAATGAGAAATGAACCAGAGTTTGACATTTGAATTGAACAGATATATGAGTGATCGTGCTTTTAAGTATACAGCGATAATTGCAATTGATAAAAACCATTATCGATTCCATAAATCATCTTTATGAATAAAGGAGGTTAGAAATGAAAAAGACTTGCTCAAGGTCTCACCTGCGAATTCTTCAATTATATACCAAATGTAAAGCCCCAATATTCAAGTAGTTCAAACACATTGCCTTTATTTTTCAATTAATTTTAAGTTTTCTAGTAAATCAGAACCGTTAGAATCACACAATACTGAAAAAAGAACAATGCCATCAAATCAATCAAAGGATAAATGAGTTTAGATTAGTACCGCAGGAAAACCTGCCGGCAGCGCCTTAGTACGCCTAGCGGCATTTTGTAGCACTGCTCTGCATTATATTTTTTGTTTGAATCAATAAAATATTTTTATGAATTCAAATTAACAAATTTTAAACATATGCATTGTCTAATAAAAGCGAATTTTTTCTTTCAATCAATAAGGCAAATATTTTCCATTTCTTAAAATTAAATAAACCTTTTTTTAATTGAAGCAAAAAATGTGTTTCTTTCAATAATATGAATTCAAACAAATTTCGTTGTTTGATTACAAACATTTTCCTGAGTGCTAAATTTTCAGAATTAACTACTTGTAGTATACCCAAGCTTTCAAGCCCCGTGAATTTTGGAAATTCCTAAAATTTGTTTTTCCGATCCACACTACTATACAGCTTCAAAGACTATCAATTTGAAATTGTACAACATTAAACTTTGATTTAATAGTTGTCCAACTTTAATTGAATCTGAATTGCAACTGTAATAGAAACAGAACATGGTGGAGCCTAGAAAAATGATACTCAAGAATTCCGGTTAGTTGCAGAGGAAAGTTAACATGCATATGATGAAGAGAAACACGTTGTTAGTCGACTTTAATTCATTAGCGAGCAGTTCTAGACTGTGAACTGTGGAGCCAGTCAGTCGTTGAGAAAACGATGAGGAAATACCACAGTCGACAGCTTTTACGGCGAGTAAACTTTTAGTCTACGAGCCTGCCATTTGCTAAGCAATTATACCAACATCTTCAGCGATCTGTCAACTTACTCCGTACCCAGTATGTTACGTGTCAGTTAGCCTGGTAGTAACTGCCAGATTAACCATAGTCATGGACATGAACTTTTTTGCAATTCGTTCCGTTCAGTCTAGCGTTAAGAAGCATGGAGTGAAATAAGAACAATAGGAACAAAAGAAGCATGTTTAATTGATCCAACAAAGTGATAAATTAGACACATGTTTCCAGCCACTGGCAACACTCAAGAAAATGTTTGTTTGAATCAAACAACAAAATTTGTTTGAATTCATATAATTGAAAGAAACAAATTCTTTGCTTGAATTAAAAAAAGGTTCATTTAATTTCAATAAATGAAAAACATTTGCCTTCACGGAAAAAGTTTATATTTAAGAAGAATATCTAGATAGAAATTTAAAAATTTTTAATTGGGTTAAAATCAAATTCAAAATCCCATTTAAGGTCCAGTAATCAAGTTAATGTATAGAATTCCTGAAAATAAAACAAGAATTCAACGATCAAATTTGGACAAACACCACAGAATGCTCCTATTGCAATACCTAAAAACAAAAAATTTGTTTTTTTTGCACAAAAATAAAAAAGAGGAAAAAAAATGAGAAGGCAACCAACCAAATCCCCTTCCTTCTCTTTTTTATTTCTTTCGTCTTTTTTATTTTTATTATTATCAAATCACAATATGGAAGCATGCACAATATTTACCAACGTTTCGGTGCTCACACAGCACCCTTATCAAGGCAAGAAAAATTAGAGCAGGTAGGAACAGCGACGAAATAACGACGCTATCACCTCGATACCTGAGAACCGAATGTCGTTCAAAAGACAAATCCGTTATAAACAAAGAAGAAATGAGGGAAAGTCAAGACACATGAAAAAGTATTGCTAAATGTAATTAATCATACTAGAATAACTTTTGTTTAATTTAACCAAATCAGTTTTCAAATTAATAGACAACTTATTTTGTTTTTTAATATAAAGCATTTCCATGAATTCTCTCTTTCTCTCATTACTTTCACTGTGTAAAATTTCAACATTATCCCAGTCAAACTCATGGTCAACATCAACAAACCCTCTCGTATGTCTAGCAAGAACACTCTTATAACAACGTCCCAAACGAACATCACTTTTGTGTTCCTCCACCCTAGTATTAGGATTTTTTTGTTTTTAGGAATTGCAATAGGAGCATTTTGTGGTGTTGGTCCGAATTTGATCGTTGAATTCTTGTTTTATTTTCAGGAAATTCCATACATTAACTTGATTATTGGACGTTAAATGGGATTTTGAATTTGATTTTAATCTAATTTAAAATTCTTAAATGTCAATTTAGCTGACTTGGATTGGAGGTCTATCTAACCACCTTTTTTTTTGAAATGATGTTTTTTAATCAGATCAAAGTTGCATGTGGTCCTGAAGCCTTCAGAAAGGTGAAATTATGGTGTGATATCAACCAAAAATTAAGGAGCAGTATCCTTCAGAAAAGTTTTTGGATTGAATGTCGGAGAAATGATGTTTTACCTAAAAAAATATTTTTCTTGGATAACACATTTCGAGATTTTGCTTTCCACAGTAATATTTGCAATGGACAATTTGAACATAATTTAAAGAATTTCAAACTCTCAATGCTGAATTTACTGATCAAGGATGTTTCAATTCATGTTAATTTTTTTAAAGTAAACATTTCCAGCATCAAAAGTGAATTAGAAGTATGTTTGCCACAAGATAAAATAATTGATCTATTAAAACATCAGATTTTCCTTAAGCAAAGATTTTTAAAATATGATGAAAAACACGAGAACAAACTTTCTATTTTGATTGATCAACAAACTAATATTCAAGATCAAAATTTAAATTTACACAAGATTTTTGAAAAAGAAGATAAGGATCCTTGGTTTGTAAATTTGGCAAATATTCAAATTCCTGATTCAGTTACAGATATTCTCAGATAAGTTGAAGGTTTTAGTAACCATGTGCTCAAAAGTAAATCGAAACAAATGATGGAAATAGTCAAAGATGTTGAATCAAGTTTACACAAAATTCCAATATTAGATCAATAGGATTTCAGAAACAAGGTTTTACACTTGTCGAAGAGCTTTGTTGATAAAAATTGTTTGCACATTAGTAGTATTGATCATAAAATTTCTGAAGGTTTCAAGATAACAAAAGGTTTCCTTGAAAACAACCCTGATATGATTTGCATGAATGCTGGTAAAGGCAATATTACAGTTTGTATGAAGAAATCGGATTATATTAGGGATATGGAGGATTTACTTTTCAATCGTGATAACTTTGAATTATTGAATGAAAATCCGTTGAAGCAATTAAGAAGAGACACTTTCAAGATTCTAGACAATTGGAGAAAGAAAGGACTTTTGGGAAAGGATATAAGATGGACTGATATAAATACCGAAGACACAGTTCTTGCAAGATGTTATGGTTTGAGAAAGATTCATAAAGATGGCTATCCTTTGAGATTGATTATTTCAACTATTGACACTCGCACGAAATTTTTAGAACAAAACTTTAATTTGAGACTCAAAGACTCAATTACAACTTCCAAATACAATATTGAAAATAGCTGGGAATTCCAAAAAATTATTATTCAAAAAACTGTTCCTGGTGCCCATGTAATGATTTCTTTGGATGTTGTTGCAATGTTTCCAAGTATACCCCTTGAATTGGTTAAACAGGCAATTTTAAATAGATGGGATAATATAAAAACACGTACTCGATTAAGACAAAAAGATTTTATTGAAGGGATAGTTTTCATTATGAACTCAACTTATTCTAAATTCAATGGATCTTTTTATAGGCAAAAATTCGGTACTCCCATAGGTTCAGTCATTTCTCTGATTTTCGCAGAAATAGTTATGGAAGATTTGGAGGTCTTTGCTTTCAAGAAGCTGGATTTTGTTTTGCCCTTTCACTTTCGGTATGTTGATTATTATTATTATTATTATTATGTGTTCCTCTAGCAAAGTTACAGGCAGTTTTTGATGCTTTTAATAGTTTTCATTCAAAACTTCAGTTCACCCATGGAAAAAAGAACAATAATAGAATCAGCTTTTTTGACGTAGAAGTAATTAAGGGTCAGGATGGTAATATTATTACCAATTGGTATAGGAAAAGTACATATTCAGGTAGAATTTTAAATTTCTTTTTGGCTCATCCTTTTCAAAACAAAATTGCAGTAATCAAAAACTTAGTTGACAGAGCTCTAGGTTTGTCCCACATTTCATTTCACAAAGAGAATTTGAATATAGTTATGAATATCCTTCTTCTTAATTATTACCCACAAAAGTTGATTGAGCAACATATCACAATTAGAATTCAACAAATCAAAAACAAACAAAGAAAAATTTTATCTACAGATAATCAGGAAGAATTGAGAGAATATAGTTTTTTCAATACTTTTGTTCTTCCTTTTTTTGGTCAAATTCAGAAAACTGTTGAATTTATGTTAAAAAAATTTAATATTCATACTATTTTCCGTATACCATTTAAAATGGATACAATAATAACTTTTGGTAAAGATCCTTTAGATAAATTTGAGAAAGTTGGTGTTGTTTACAAGATCACTTGCAAAATCTGTGAGATGACTTATGTGGGACAGACTGGCAGACTTCTTAATACTAGGGTGGAGGAACACACAAAAATTTTCTTTAGAAAATTATGTTATCCATGTCCAAAAACACTTAATCCATTGTCCGCCAAAATTTTGAACGCAATATATAACCGAAAAACCACAAAACACACGACGATTGCTCAAGATGCGGACAAGACGGTGTTATCTTAGATATTAACGGTTAATATAACACATTTTATTCTTTCAATATAAACAGAAATTGCCCTTTAATAGCTTGTATATTGAATAGAGGATATTATATATTATACCGTAATATCTATATATTATGGTTAAATATCAAAGTTTTTAATATATACTTTCCAATATCTATTTTTCTCCGTGTTATTAATTCAAACAAATAACTTGTTTAATACAGTTTGTTTTGATTTAAACTAAAAATTGGCTTTTATTCAACAATGCATTTGTTTATATGAATTCGTAAAAATATTTATTTGATTCAAACAAAAAATATAATGCAAGGAAGTGCTACAAAATGCCGCTAGGCGTGCGAAGGCGCTGCTGGCAGGTTTCCCCAGCTCCATGCCACTTCTCTGTGGAGGCCTGTGGAAAATATTGTCATGAGACCTATGTAGTTGGCCTAGAATTCAAATAATGCAAGGCGAAAGTGTTAAAACAAATGTTTGTTAAATAAAAATAATTTTCTGATAGTTCTGGGTAAAAGATAATGATCTTTAAGATTCTTTTAATCTTGTGAGTTAAAAATAATTTGCGAAAATCATAAAATTCACTGCTTTTAGACGTAAATCTCAATGCATTCCCAATAACTACAACAAATTATTATTCATGCGCAATTAAATGAGACATGTAATTATTTGGCTAATTTTTAAATATCCGAAAAGAAAATAGTCTAAACTTTATAATATTTTTTATTAGAATATATAATATAATATTTACTTCATTTAATTATTAATTTAAATTAATTTCGGATTTTCAAATATTTAAATAAACAAATTATGTGTTTTAATGAACTTCTTATAAAGGGGTTAGGTGAAATTAATAAAATAATGCCTAAGTTATAGAATAAAACATTCTTTGATACATATATAAGTTTTTAGTGAAAGTTAAGTATTAAACATGCATATGCTTTCACCGCAACAGCAAATTAATAACAATTTTTTAATAGAAAATAATCAATTTTATATATGTATAACTATATATAAATTTCTTATGCCTCTTAGTCTTTGTCATATGTTATTTCAAGTTGAAAAAATGAAACTTGTTATAAATGATTTATAAAATCGTTAATTATAACTAATTTTGAAGAAGAACTCGACGTGAGCTTTGGAAAAAATATTTCGGGTTTTCTTTATTTGACAATAACTATTTAGAGTTTAATGTTTTTCTTTTCCTCTTTAGGTAAAAGTTGCAATTCTTATTTAATTCTGATGCTGTAGCGCTTATTTTATTCCTTAAAATATTCTCTGCAAATCATATTGGTACGTTTTTTTTGAAAAATTTTATTTATGAAAACCTATTGTTTACCAAAATTACGGTTTTATAATATCTAAATAAGTTTTTCAATAAAAACATACCAATGAGATTTGCAGAGAATCTTTCAAGCAATAAAATAAGCCCTACAGCATTAGGATTAAATAATAGTTGCAACTGTTACCTAAAGTGGAAGAGAAAAACAATAAACCCTAGAAACTATTGTTAAATAAACAATGAAAATTGTGAAATATTTATTTCAAAAGTTCACCTCGAATTCTTTTCCAAAACTAGTTATAATTAACAATAAAATATTTTCCTCGATTTTATAACTCATTTTTAACAACGTTTATTTTTTAGCTTGAAATAGCTTTAGTTCATGTTTAATTTAAAAACAAGTATAATGAAAATTCTCTTTTCGTCCTAAATCTTAAGCTAAATTTCATGAAAATAGTTATGCCGAAAAGCAAATTTTTAAATGAATTCATTAAAATTAATTAAATTTGTTTACAATGTATATTTTTGGTTAATTTTTTTAAACTTGAAAATTTGAAAATGAGGGTGGCCGCTTTAATCGCAGAAAAAAATTTCCGGGCATTTCTCGGTTTTTTCCCAGTTCGCTAACATTTTTCACGGTCAATGAAAGTAAAAAATTCTAACTCTAAAGCTGAAAATGTGTCCATTTGAAGTAATAAAAATTGACCTGCAAATTACTTTAAGCAATTTTAAGCTAGCAATATTACAAATTGAACAATTACATTTTTGTTATAAACTGAACACTTCTTAAATCAGAAGTTAAAATATTTTTATTTTAAATAGTTTAAAAATCCTTGAAAAGCTTCAAAATTTTATTTTAAAATCTTGAAACATCTACACGTTGTTTTATATTTTTTCAAACTATGAATTAATTTTTAAATTTTTTCAGACCTTCTAAACATCTTTCAAAATGATTCGAATTCTTCCTAAAATTTCGTTTCAATCCTGCAAAATAAAAAATATTTCTCTAAAACCTTCCAGATTTTTGACAATTTTAGAAATCCTTTTAAATCTTTTTAAATATTCTCTTAAAATTAATTTTTCAAAATAAAAATTAATTTTCAATTTTCCTAGGAATCTTAAAAAAATGTTGTTTATTCTTTTGAAGCCTTTCACAATTCTTAAAAATCTTCTAAATTTTTCGTTCGAAACCTGCACAAATCTATATTTTGTTTTAAATTAGGCCGTGGGCTATTTATACAGAAATTTCGGTACGAATAGCCAAATTTTGTCGGTGTACGTAGAGACTTTGTTTAAATTATTTGAAATCATTTCAAATTTTAAATTGAAACTAAATTCAACTTACTTGAACTTTTTCTAGGAATAATAATAGGTGTTAAATATTTATTATACATCAAAATTCAGCAATTTTACTTGCAAATTAAATTTTTTGAAATAGAACAATTAAAATCGTAACGTTCAAAGTTTACTTTTTGTTTAATTTTGAATATTTGATTTACAATTACTGATTTTGAATGAACAGTCAAAATTTCTAAATATTCAGCAATTGTTATTTTTCATAATTAAAAAATTTCAAATTTTAGACTAAAACAATATTTTTAAATTTAATAAAAGTCTTTAAGTATGAATATATTGTTTTGAAGTTATTTTACCATTTTAAATAGTTCATAAAGTTTCAATCATACGCTTACATTTGTTTAACTACTAAGACTTTCCAATTTAAACAGTTTAATCTTTAACGTTAAAATCTGACGGAAATTCTTATATTTTGAACTGATTTCGAATCGTCTTGTAAAATTAATTATTATTCACTTGTTCATCCTTAATGCACAGTTCAATTTTAAAAATCATTATAATTAATATTCACAGTTGATCAACTAAAAATATTTTTTATCCAAACTTTTCGATTTCAAATGCTTCTAATTTTCAAATTTTTAAGTCTTTAAGACTGCATTTTTAAATTCTTTTAATGAAAAATGTACGCTTCAAAAATAAAATCTGAAATAGAAAATTTTTAAGTGGAAGATTTTTGAATTTCGCATTGTAAACTGAATGATATCATGATTGAAAGAGATAACAATCCGACTAATTATTTAAAAAAAGTTGAAATCAAACTTGGACCGATTTTTTTCTAAATATTTGTCAAATTCCCGGTCAAAAAATAAATTCACTTTCATTTCCCGGTCCAGCGGTCACCCTGAAAATATATTAAGATATCATTTTTTCATAATCTAAAGCATCTAAAGTGCAAAATTTCAACACCTTGGATATTTTGGAGCATCTACAAATAGATGCAGATTTTTTCATCTAGAAACAGTTTTTCTCAGTTTTCTTTCGCTTGGAAGATGAAAAATGTCGTCAAGATCATTTAAAAACCCAGAGATTATTTAACACAGTCAGTAAATTACTTTTAATGAGTTATTAAATTCAATGTTATTATTTTGCCATGCATTTGCAACGATCATAGGCCAACTGCATAGCTGGCGCCACCACACGGTCACCGTCAACACATTGTACATTTTCAACTCAGAGTCAGTGATGCCAATGTTGGCGCCTTTTTCTACTGCGCTTGCGTTCGAGCCGCGCACTGGTTGGCCGCAGTTGGCGCGCAATTCAACATTGGAATTAAAAACAATTCTTGTAATTTAAATGAATAATTATTGAAAAATGCACAAGAATGTATACAAATTGTACAACGTCTCGTTTTAGACAAGAAGCAAAATTTATAACACATATATTTTTTAAATAACAGTTCATTTTCTTTGACTTCCAAAGAATAACTTATATTTCACAAAACATTTAATTTCAGAAGTCTAAAATCAGAAGTTGTACAATTTATATACATTTTTGTGCATTTTTCAATACTTATTTATTTAAATTACAAGAACTGTTTTTAATTCAAATTTTGAATTGCGCGCCAACTGCGGCCAACCAGTGCGCGGCCCGAAAGCAAGCGCAGTAGCAAAAGGCGCCAACATTGGCATCACTGCTCAGAGTTCCAGGGGGCTGGGTTTCCCTGCGGTACTAACCTAAAATCTAAATTGATTTATCCTTTGATTGATGGCATTGTTATTTTTTTCGATGTTGAATGATTCTAACGGTTCTGATTTACTGGAAAACTTAAAATTAATTGTAAAATCGACGCAATATCTGGAGTGTTGGAACTAATTGAATTTTGTAATTATCGCTCTATACTTAAAAAGAGGAACACTTATGTTTAACTCAAATGTCTGACTCTGGTTCATTTCTAAGTATTCCATTTCATGACTTTTTAATTCAGAAGTGACAAGCACAATTAGTAGTTAAACAGGAGTAAACTTTCGCATTGAATCACTTTTCCTGCTTTTACATATATAATGATAATTATTTTTGAAAAAAAAAATATATATCGAGCTTATAAATTATTTTTATAAAGAATGCTCAATTTTGAGGTTAAGTGTAAAAAAAAAAAGATTTACTTCACTTGAACAAAATCTATAATTAATTAAAAAAATATATATTCAATGTAAACAAGAACTTTACTTGACTTAAATCAGAGATTTATTTAAACTAACCAAAAATTTTTTTGAAACAAATAAATAAGGACAAAAAAAATTTCTTTGAATCAAACAAACCATTGCTTGGCCCTATATCAAAGAAATAATTTGCTTGATTCAAACAAAATTTGTTTAATTCAAACAAACATTTTTTTCAGTGAAGGAACCCGGGGCATTTTGGTCCCACGGTGTCCAAATTAGTCAATTATATCATTCATATACATGTCATAACGAACAGTTCACAATTTATTCTAGAAAGAAAATTTCTTTTAATTTATAAAATTAAAAAATGTATTGCGGCAATATCATGTAGAAATAAGTTAAGTGTTAAATAAATTTAAGAGCCAATTATAAGCAATTAAATTTTAATTATATTCACAATTTTTTCCAGATGATAACGATGGCAGAATTTACCTACAAATGAGATATGAGAAATCCATTATGTCCTCCTTTAACAGAGAAAAAAAATGAGAAGGAGCTTCTTATTGAAGGCTACAGACATCATCCTGTGCTTCCTTCTAATTATTTTATACAGATATTTTGTAACATTAATTAAATATAAATAACATAGAAAAAAATAAGTCTTTTTTTTATTCTGTTTCATAAAAAAAATTAATAAGCGCGCTATTGCAAAAAAGCTTTTATGTTTACACTTTAAAGGAATGGTAGAATATTAAAAGATTATAATGAATAATCGTTATTGAAAAAAAAAACCTTTCATTTAAAGTTTTTTTTTTCAAATATATAGCAATCGATTGGACACCATATATGTCATTCAAAATTATGTCATTGCAGTGTTCTCAATATTTGTCATCCTGGGTAAAAAAAGAACAACTTTTTGACTGTAAATAAAAATTTAACAATCGAGGAAGAATTGATCACGGTCATTGAAATTAAAAGATTCGAATTCTTGAAGATAATAATTTTTTCATTTGAACTTATAAAAACCAAGCCGAAAATGTAAACACTCAAAGTGGAATACTTTTGAATTTTAAACTCTTAAAATTGAATTTAAAAAAATTTTAATTCAAACGCTCAATAATTTTTGCGTATAAAATGAAAGCTTTTAAAACTTTTCTAGTGAAAATTTTTTTATTAAAAGCCGCTAAACTGCGAAATTTTCACTTTTATACATTGTACAGTTCAAATATTTAAAAAAATATAAATCCACGCTATCATTTTCAATTTTTTGAATTGAGGAATGACGACAAAAATTTATAAATTTTCAAAATTATATAATTTTAAGCAATTTTAAGCTAGAAACATCAATGTATATCGTATACATTGAAATTTGTTTTGAAATGTTTCAAAACATTACCCAAAAATTTCTTAAAAAAAAATATTAAAAAATTGTCCAGGAACATAATAATAATTTTATTATCTTGTAAATCGAATTTTTCCTACAATTTTTTGAAAATACTGCAAAAGTAGTAATAAAGTTCTTTTAAAATCAATTGTTCAACAAAAAAAAAATTGTTATTTTTTCCAGGGATTTAAATACAAATTTTTTATTAATTTCAAACCTTCCACAATGCATAAGAAGCTTATAAATTTTGTGTTCAACATATTCGAAAACCTACATTGTGTTTCAAATGTTTTGAAATCTTTTCACCTTCAAATTATTTTTGAATCTTTTCAAAACTTCGAAATATATTTTAAACTTACTCGATTATTTTCTAACTGACTATTTGTTAATTTTTCATTTATCATTCAAAAATTTGGTTCCAGTCTTTTTAAATATTCTCTTAAAATACATTTTTCAAAATAAAAAATCTTTTAAAATTTTCCCATCAAAGTTAAGAAACTTTTTTTATTTTCTTAAAACCTTTGAAGATCCTTAAAAAGCTTCAAAATTTTATTTCGAAATCTTCAAAAATCTAAATTCATTTTTTTATTTTTTGAAATCTTTTCCAGTTTTAAATTAAGTTTGGACCTTGTCAAAACTTGTAAATATCTCTTAAACTTACTCAAATTTGTTCAAAATTGATAATTGTTTAATTGTTATTTAAGCATCAAAATTCAATAATTTCACTTACATATTAAGAATTTTTTAAATAGAACAATTAAAATTGTAACGTTCAAAGTTTTCACTTAAGACTCTGAAATATTAACGATTTAAGGCTTTTCATTCCAAATAATTCAGTTTAAAATTTTTAATGGAAAGTAAAAAATTGCACAATATTCAAAAAAATGTTTTCCTCAATTAAAAAATGTCCAATCAAATTTCGGTTAAAAATGGAATATTTTAGATTGTAACAATATTTGAATAGGATTCGTAATTATATAAGAACGTTTAGCTGTTCAAATTATTTTTAAATTAAGAATAGTTTATAAAGTTTCAATCAAACGTTTACATTTGTTTAACTACTGAGGCTTTCAAATTGAAAATATTCTATTTTTGACGTTAAAAAAAATTAACAAATTTAAAACAAATTTAACAAATTAACAAATTTCACTCTGAACTGTTTCCCGTATCTCCCATATAAAAAAATCCAAATGTTTGATTTTCAGAAAAATAGCCGCCATTTTCTTTGTAATTTTTGATCGTTTTCCAATTTCCTACTGAATTCTGAAAATCTGAGAAACCCCCTACAATACTAGAAAAGAAAAAGTCAATTATATTAATTATTTTTTAAAATAGAGGATTTGCCAAAAAAATTGCCCTTTTTTGAAAAAAAAATTATCAACAATTTGTTTGCTATTTAAAAAATTGAGGTTCAACTTGGCTGAAAACTTGGTTGAAAGTTTAACAACTTTATATCCTTGTAGAAGATTGTTCATTTTAGTTGAAAATGGTTTAGTTAAAAATTAAACTATATTCTTGGAAATTGGTTTTTAGATTCAAAAATAATTTTTGTAAATGAAAATTGAAATATTTCGTTTTTCGTAAAATAAGTCTGTCTTGGCTGAAATTAAATAATTTATTTTATTGAAATCTCTTGTTTTTTTGTAGAAAATTGAGATTCTACCTTGAAAATTTCTCTTTTGCGTTGAAAATTTAACTATTTTGTTGAAAATTCGTTTATTTTGGTTAAAAATTAATTTGTTCCACTGAAAATTCAACTATTCTATTTTTGATTTAGATTTATCTTTTTGAGTTGAAAAATCAACTATTTTATTGAAAATTCATGTCGTTCGTTAAAAATTTGACATTCTTGGTAGAAAATTCAATTACTTGGTTAAAAATTCGTCTGTTTCGCTAGAAAACAAATCTTCACGGTTAAAATTTCATGTTTTTTTGTTAAAAATTGAACTGTTTTGTTGAAAATCTATCTGATTATCTTAAAACTACCATTACTTTCATAGAAATTTCCATTATTTGGTTGAAAATTAATTTTTTGTTTAAATTCACGTGTTTTGTTGAAAATTCATCTTTTTGGTTGAAAATTCATGTATTTTGTGAAAAATTCGGTTTTTCGGTAAAAAAATGTAACCACGTGGTTCAAAATGTGTTCTTTATTGTTTACTTCAACTGTTTTTTATTAAAAATCTGTTTTTGTGGAAATATCAACTATTACATTTTTTCATGAGAATTTATTTCCTCGGTTAAAAATTAATCTATTTCGTAGAAAATTCAACAAGTTTGTCAAAGCCATTTTTTGTTGAAAATTTAACTGTTTTGTTGAAAATTCATCATTTTGGGTTGAAGATTTCATTACTCTTGTAGAAAATTAAACTATTTGGTTGTAAATAAATTTTTGTTGTTGAAAAGTAAAAAATGTTGTTAAAAATTATTTCTTTGGTTGAAAATTCAGCTTTTTCGGTAGAAAATTATCCTTCTTGCTTGAAAATAAATGTTTTTGGTTGAAAATTTGTCTTTTTTGGTTGATTTCAACTGTTTTTTATTTAAAATCAACATGTGTTTTGGTTGAAATATCAACTACTACATTTTTCTTTAGGAATTTATTTGGGTAAAAATTAATCTATTTCGTAGAAGATTCAACGATTTTGGGGATACCATTTTTTGGTTGAAACTTCAATTGTTTTCTTGAAAATTCATCTTTTCAGGTTAAACATTTAAATAATTTCGTAAATAATGTAACTTTTGAGTGGGAAATAAATTTTTGTTGTTGAAAATTCAAGTATTCTGTTTAAATTTAATCTTTTTGTTTGAAAGTTCATGTATTTTGTTGAAAATTATTGGTTGAAGATTCACCTTTCTTAGTTGGAATCTAGAATATTTGCTCGAAAATTAATCTGCTTTAGTTGAAAGTTGAGCTAATTATTTGAAAATGCATGTATTTTGTTGAAAAATCGTCTTTTCCGATGGAAAATTAATCTTCCAGGTAGAAAGTTCAAGTATTTGGTAGAAAATTCAACAATTTCTTAGAAATTCGTTTTTTATGGTCGAAGATTCTTAATTTTATTTGAGATCTCATCTCTTTGATCAAAAATTTAACTTTTTTGTTGACAAATTGTTTTTTTTTTGTAGAAAATTGATTTTTTAACTAAAAATATATGTACTTTATTTGAAGATTCATCATTTTATTTGAAAATTTAATTATTTTGTTGAAAAGTAATTTTATTTTTATTGAAAATTAATTTTATTTTTATTGAAAATTAATTTTTTTAATTAAAATTGAACTTTTCTACTTTTGGGGGCAAATTGACCTTTTTTAGTTCGACTCCAGATTATTTGGTTTAAAGTTCAACTTTTTTGTTTGAAATTCTTCTTTTTGGTTGAAAACTCATGTATTTTGTTGAGAATTTGGCTTTTTGGTAAAAGATTATTATTCTTGGTCGAATATAAATTTTGTTGGTTGAAAATTCAACCACTTGGTTAAAAATGTGTCTTTTTCGGTTATCTTCAACTATTTTTTATTTAAAATCAAAATCTGTTTTGGGTGAAATATCAACCATTATTTTCGTAGAAAATTTAAGTATCTGGTTATTAATCAATTTTTTACATTCTCATTCTAATGAGAAGGTATTGGTTTTATGCAAAATTTGACATAGTCGGTTTTCATCAAATCTCCACGTTTTGAGACCCCCTGAGCCAGAAAAAACGGTTTTTACCAAGGTGTCTGTCTGTCTGTAGTCTGTCTGTCTGTCTGTCTGTCTGTCAGTCTGTCTGTCTGTCTGTCTGTCTGTCTGTCTGTCTGTCTGTCTGTCTGTCTGTAGCCACGATAACTTTCGAAAAAATGATCAGAATTGATTGAGCTTTGGCACACTTTTTTATGGCCGAAAAATAGAGAACGAGTTCGTTAACCAGCTATTTTGGATGAAAATCCAAAAAGTGAGCACATTTTGAAAATTTTTGAGACCACTTTTTTTGAAGATTTAAAAATTCTATGTATGGTTATTAGTAGTACGCAAAATGACGAACAAAATATTCTAATGACTTTTCGTGATAAAACAAAAATTACTGGAGTTATAGCATTTTCAAAATTCCAAAAAACAAACGAAAATGTACATTTTAAGCCGAAAAACGCACGATATGAAAAAAAGTCAAGAGGAGAAAAACGTTGCTTTTTGAACGCCCTATAATATTTTCATAACAACTTTTTGAATTTTCTGAAAAATAAAAAATTCAAATTTTGATCGCACAAAAAAATAATCAAAAATTCCATTTTTCTGTGAAACTATGCAAGATACGAGAAAAGATCATTCCACCAAAATTGTGCACCCAAAAAAGATCTACAAATTTCTCATCATTCACTTTTTGATATGACGCGTAGTTTTTGTTTTATTCGTAAAAAACAGCATTGAAAATAGAAAAATCAAATGCACAGAACCGAGCGTGGAACGCAAGGTTCAAATGATTTTCAAATCAAATATCGAGCGCGAAGCGCGAGTGTCTGGATGAGAATGTGTTCCTTAAGGTCGATAGAACCTTGAGTAAATGAAGTTCCTTTTCAGTCTAAAATAAAAACAAATTTAACAATCACTTAATATGTAGAGGTTTTGATAATTTTATAATATTTGCAAACAAACTTTTTCTTTTCATCGAAGTCGAACACGAAGTTGAAAAATCTAGAGCAACCAAGCGTAAAGCGCGATTTAGATACGCCCGATCGCGTAGCGCGAGGTGAATACATAATCGAGCGCGAAGCGCGAGATAAATATATGATCGAGCGCGAAGCGCGAGATCCAACAGTTGCGCGCCCTAGGCGCGCTCAAACTTGCGAGCGAAGCGAGCCGCGCGCGAAGCGCGCGATGAGAATGTGCCCGCGAAGCGGGCAGATTTTCTTTTAATTTAAGTATTTGGTTAAAAATTATTTTTTTGTTTGGTTCAAAATTCATGTATTTTGTTGAAAAATTTAGCTTCTTCGGTAGAAAATTATTCTTTCGGGTTGAAAATATATGTTTTTTGTTAAAAATTCGACTATTTGATTAAAAAATCGTATTTTTTGGTTGACTCCAAATGTTTTTAATTTAAAATCAAAACCTGTTTTGATTGAAATATCAACTGTTACATTTTTCGTTGAAAATTCATCTCATTTGATTAAAAATCAATCTACTTCGTAGAAAATTCAACGATTTTGGTAAAAATTCATTTTTTTTGGTTAAAGATTCTTAATTTTAGTTGAAATTTCATCTCTTTAGTCAAAAATTTAACTTTTTTGTTCAAAAAACGTTGTTTGTTGGTAGAAAATTGATTTTTCATCTGAAAATATATGTAGTTCAGTTAAAGATTCATCATATTATTTAAAAATTTATCTATTGTGTTGAAAATTAATTTTCTTCTTATTGAAAAATAATTTTTTTGACTGAAAATTGAACTGTTCCATTTAGGTGGAGAATTGACCTTTTTTAGTTTGAATCCAGATTATTTGGTAAAAGTTCAACTTTTGTTGTTGAAAATTCGTCTTTTTGGTTGAAAATTCATCTATTTTGTTGAAAATCTGGCTTTTTGGTAAAAAATTATTATTCTTGGTTGAATATAAATGTTGTTAGTTGAAAATTCAACAATTTGGTTAAAGATTTGTCTTTTTTGGTTGACTTTAACTGTTTTTTTATTTGAAATCAAAATGTGTTTGGGTTGAAATATCAACTACAACATTTTTCGTTGAGAATTCATTTCATTTGGTTAAAAATTAATCTATTTTGTAAAAAGTTCAAAGATTTTGTTAAAAAGTCATTTTTCGGTCGAAGATAATTAATTTTAGTTAAAATTTTATCTCTTTGGTCGAAAATTTAACTTTTTTGTTGAAAAATCGTTCTTTTTTTGTTGAAAATTTAATTTTTAACTGAAAATTCAACTGTTTCATTTTTGGTGGACGTTTGACCTTTTTAGTAGCAATCTAGAATATTTGTTTGATAATTTATCTTTTTTGTTAAAAATTCAAACTAACTGGTTGAAAATTTATGTATTTTATTGAAAATTTGTTTGTTTTTTTTTTGGTGAAAAATTATTCTTCTTGGTTATATCTAAATGTTGTTTGTTGATAATTCAACCGTTTAGTTGAAAATTTGTCTTTTTTGTTTTACTTAAAATGTCTTTTATTCAAAATAAAAATCTGTTTCGATTGAAATATCAACTATTACATTTTTCTTTGAGAATTTATTCCAATTGGTTGAAAATTAATCTGTTTCGTAGAAAATTCAATAATTTTGGTTACCATTTTTTGGTTGAAAATGCAACTGTTTTGTTGAAAATTCATATTTTTGTGTTAACAATTTCTTCAATTTCGTAGAAAATTCAAATATTTGATTTGGAATGAATTTTTGTTATTAAAAATTCATGTATTTTGTTGAAAATTCTTGGTTGAAAATTCACCTTTTTTAGTTGGAATGTAGACAATTTGCTCGAAAATTAATCTTTTTTAGTTGAAAGTTAAACTACTTAGTGGAAAATTCGTGCATTTGTTGAAAAATTATCTTTTCCGATGGTAGAAAATTTTCAGGTAGAAAATTCAACTATTTGGTAAAAAATTCAACAATTTCTTAAAACGTCATTTTTTATGGTTGAAGATTCTTAATTTTATTTGAGATCGCATCTCTTTGGCCGAAAATTTAACTTTTTTGTTGAAAAATCGTTGTTTTTTAGCAGAAAATTTATTTTTTAACTAAAAATATATGCACTATGTTTGAAGATTCATCATTTTATCTGAAAATTTAATTATTTTGTTGAAAATTAATTTTTTTAATGAAAATTGAACTGTTCCATTTTCGGTGGAAAATTGACCCTTTTTAGTTGGAATCCAGATTATTTGGTTTAAAGTTCAATTTTTTTGTTTGAAATTCGTCTTTTTGGTTGAAAATTCATGTATTTTGTTGCAAATTTGGCTTTTTGGTAAAAAATTATTCTTGATTGATTATAAATGAGTTGGTTGCAAATTCAAACATTTGATGAAAATTTTTTTTTTTTTTTGGTTGACTTCAACTGTTTTTTTTTTTATTCAAAATCTGTTATGGTTGAAATATCAACTATTACATTTTTCTTTAAGAATTTATTTTATTTGGGTAAAAATTAATCTATTTCGTAGAAAATTCAACGATTTTGTGCATACTATTTTCTGGTTGAAAAATCAATTGTTTTCTTGAAAATTCATCTTTTTGGGTTGAAAATTTGATTAATATCGCAGAAAATGTAACTTTTGAGTTGAGAATAAATTTTTGTTGTTGAAAATTCAAGTATTCTGTTGAAAGTTAATCTTTTTGTTTGAAAGTTCATGTATTTTAGAAATCTTTTTGAAGGCCTAATACCAGTATTTTTGATGTTAGATT
>CAKNYM010052884.1:208127-219852 GCA_932195095.1 Andricus curvator
CATAATTTAAAGTTGATGCGAGAATAGAAAACTTGTTTGGATTCAAGAAGAATCGATTGACCTATAACATTGATACATTTTATTGAAGAGTAAGGAAGCTATGGCCATGCATAATATTTGAGAACACGGTTTTTTATAGTAAAACTTTTCTCATTAATATAATTCAAAGTTGATGCAAGAACACAAAAGATGTGTTGATTCGAGACGAATAGATTGAAGTATAATATTAATACATTTTATTGAAGAGAAAGAAAGCTATGGTCATGCATAATATTCCAAAACACGGTTTTTTATAGTAAAACTTTTTTCTTCAAACTAATTCAAAGTTGATGCAAGAATATAAAAGATTCCTTGATTCGAGACAAATCGATTGACCTATAATATCAATACATTTTATTAAAGAGCAGGGAAGTTATGGTAATTTATATATTTTGAAAATCGGTTTTTTATAGTAAAACTTTTTTCATTAACATAATTCAAAGTTGATGCAAGAAACTAAGAGATGTGTTAATTCGTGTCGAATCGATTGACCTATAATATCCATACATTTTATTGAATAGTAAAGAAGTTATGGTAATTCATAATATTTGAAAATATGGTTGATGTTGACAAAAGATGTGTTGATTCGAGATGAATAGATTGACCTGTAATATTAATACATTTTATTGAAGAGTAGGGAAGCTATGGTCATGCATAATATTCGGAAATGCGGTTTTTCAGAGTAAAACTTTTTTCACTAACATAATTCAAAATTGATGCAAGAACGGAAAAGATTTCTTGATTCGAGGCAAATCGATTGATTCATAATATTCATACACTTTATTGAAGATTAAGGAAGTTATGCTCATTTATAATATTTGAATCATCTGTTTCAAACAGAAAAACTTTTTTCATCGACATAATCCAGAGTTGACGCATGAATGGAAAAGACTTTTTGATCATAAATTTTCAAATAGAATAGTTCTGACAATTTTTGTAGAGAAATCATAACGCTGGAAAATGGATAGGGTGCGACTGAATATTTCCCTTCCCTTTCCCAGCTCGAAAAATTATCATTTCGAATACAAAATTTGATTTGTCTGATTTTTCTTTGTATTTAAATTTTTTTGTAATATTTTGTAATTGTACATTTTTTGTAAATTTCTATTTTGAAATTGATCGAAATTAAGACTTTGGTTTGTCTATCATTGAAAAAAAATAACTAATGCTTCCTCTATGAGGAAGCAAAAACATTTGCTAACGGGAAGCAAATTGCTCGTGCAATGAGCACCATATAATTCTAATACAAACAAAGTGGAAATACTCGAGATCGAATCCACAGCTAGTTTATTTTATCCATGATTTGCGGAATTTTGAATAATGTTACCACTCGCCACCCTTATTAGCAGTACTATCCCTAAATTTCAAAATAAGCAAATGTCAATGGCAAAATTTGCTACAAAAATTGTATTTAATTCTCAAGAAATAAATCAACAAAAATTATGTTATGCTAGAAGAACAATTTTTGATAATCCACCAATAGCATTGAGGGCTAAACTACCCCTTATTAGTCGGTTATGACTATATTGTAATGGAAACTTTTGAAATTGAAATTTTTGTAATTTTGGTGGTAAGATAGGATTGAGTCTTCATGAATTAGAGATGGCAGGAATTTTGTCTGCATTTGTTCACAAATTACGTGTTCTAAATTTTTTACTGAAAAATGTAGGAGTATTTTTCCCTCTAATAATAATATCGAGTGGTAAAAATATCATCCATTCAACAATTTATTAAGTAAATTCAATGTATACGAAGATTTTGTACAATACCCAATTGGAAAATTTTATTTTTGAATCAAGAATTTTTTTCTTTGTATAAAAATACTTTGAGGTGCTATTTCACCCTCTGAATATGAAAACTTGCCAATATAAAAAAATTTTACTTTTTATGTTTTGGGTCCACAAAACCTGTCCAAACTTCAAAACCTAAAATGTTCTTATAACATGAGAAACAAAGTGATTTTTCACGAAAATTGGGAATTAAAATCATTTGAAAAAAATTAATGCATAGGTGCTACAGTATATAGAGTTTAACATAAAACGCTTGAGATTTCAAGTCGAAATATATGTATATTGCATTTTCAACAAAATGGTTGAATTTAAAACCAAAAATATTAACTTTCTACAAAAAGAAATTAATTTTCAACGAAAAAGTTGAGCTTCCAAGCTAAAAAGTCAAATGTTTAAAAAGAACAGTTGACTTTTTGACCCGGAAAGATAAATTTTTAATAAAAAAGTATATTTTCACGCAAGAAAAATAATTTTTTAACCAAATCGTTGAATTTTCAACCTAGTATTCGAATTTTCAAACATAAAATATTAAACTTCAACCAAGAACAGTTACATTTTTAAACAAGTACTTGAATCTCTCTAAGCCAAAAAGACGACTTTTTTACAAGACAGTTGCATTTTTTAATTATTATTTAATATTAATAATAGTTGGATTTTTAACCTAAAACAATAAAAATTTAATAAAATAGTTGAATTAAAAAAAATTATCAAATAAACAGTTGCTTTTAATCCCAAATAGTTAAATTTTCAACAAATTAGTTGAATTTTCACATTTCAAAGATATATTTTCAACCAAATATTTTAAGTTTTAACTAAAAATGATAATTTTTCTACCACTTAGTTGCATTTTAAAATGAAAAAGGTATGTTTTAAATTAAACATAGAATTGTTGATATTCCAACTAAAATAGATTTAAATTTTAAATTAAGAACAGTTGCTTTTCTATCCAAAAAATATCAAATTTAAATCAAAAAGGATGCATTTTTCAACGTTGAAAATTGATTTTTTTTAGATCAAAATTCATCAAATTGGTTGAAAATGTGTCTTTTTTGGTAGAAAATTAATCTTTTGGGTTGAAAATTCAACTAAATAGGTGGTTAAGAATTCTTATTTTTGATTGAAGATTCACCATTTTAGTCAAAAATTAATTTCTTTGGTTTAAAATTCGTTGTTTTTTTTATAGAAAATTCATCTTTTGGATTGAAAAATCCACTATTTGATCAAAATTTCATATTTTTGGTTGGAAATTCATCATAGTGGTTAAAAAATAATTTCTTTGTTTGAAAATTCGTTTCTTTTTGATTGGAAATTAATTTTTTTAACTGAAGATATAACTATTCCATTTTCGCTTGAAAATTTATATTTTTAGTTGAAAATTAATTGTTTTGGCTGGAAAATCCTTTTTTTTTTATTTACTTTTCTAACTGCAAATTGAAATATTATATTTTTGGTATGTAAATTTAGCTTTTTTAGTTAAAAATTGAATTATTTTGTTAAAAAATCATTTTTTTGTTATGAAAAAAAAAATTTTTTTTTTGAAAATTCGTTTTGTTTTTTGGTTGAACATTTATTCTTCTGACATTTTAACTATTCTAGTCTTGGTTGAAAATTGATTTTTTTAGATGAAAATTCATAAAATTGGTTGAAAATGTGTCTTTTTTGGTAGAAAATTAATCTTTTGGGTTGAAAATTCAACTAAATAGTTGGTTAAGAATTCTTATTTTTGATTGAAGATTCACCATTTGAGTCAAAAATTAATTTCTTCGGTTGAAAATTCGTTTCTTTTTTGTTTGGAAATTTATTTTACTGATTGAAAATTATCCTACTTTATTTTTGGTAGAAAATTTATCTTTTTAGATTGAAATGCATTTATTTGGTTGAAAATTGAATTTTTTTAGTTGAAGATTCATCATTTTAGTTGAAAATTCACTTTAACTATTAAAATTTTTGTGGAAAATTTACTTTTTTTGATAGAAATGTAATCTTTTTACGTTAAAAAATTATCTGTTTAGTAGAAAATTTAACTATTATATTTTTTGTTAAGAATTAATTTATTTTATTGGAAAAAAACTGTCTAGTTGAAAATTCGTTTTTTTTGTTGATATAAAATTAATCTTTTGGATTGAAAAATCCACTATTTGATCAAAATTTCATATTTTTGGTTGAAAATTCATCATAGTGGTTAAAAAATAATTTCTTTGGTTGAAAATTCTTTTTTTTTAGTTGAAAATTAATCTTCTTAAATGAAGATATAACCATTCCATTTTCGCTTGAAAATTTATATTTTTAGTTGAAAATTAATCGATTTGGCTGGAAACTCGCTTTTTTTAAATTTACTTTTCTAACTGCAAATCGAAATATTTTATTTTTGGTTAGTAAATTTATCTTTTTTAGTTTAAAATTGAATTATTTTATAAAAAACATTTATTTTTCTGACATTTTAACTATTCTAATCTTGGTTGAAAATTGATTTTTTTCAGATGAAAATTCATAAAATTAGTTGAAAGCGAGTCTTTTTTGGTAGAAAGTTAATCTTTTCGGTTGAAAATTCAACTAAATAGTTGGTTAAAAATTCTTATTTTTGATTGAAGATCCATCATTTTAGTTAAAAATTCATTTCTTTGGTGGATTTTTTTTACTTGAAAACACAACTAAAAAGTGTTTCAAACATATTTAGAAACAAATTTTTTTTGCATTAACTAGCACTTAAACTCTTTAGAACACTACACGGAAAAAATTTATCCGTGAAGAAGTCACGAACTTGTAGCTAGGTCTCGGATACGAGATAAAAAAATGAAACATTAAATCCTTATTTCTATGAGAAATATATGGATAAATTTCGAAGTTTCTTACGTACAGTTCGAATTTCCTACGAACAGTTCCTGAAAATTTCAGACTGAAATAAAAAGAGGAAAAATTTTATTTGTGCGATTTAATTTTATATTAATTTATAAATTCGCAACTCAGAAGATTCGAACCTCAAACACTGCTGACTCACCAGTTTCTAAACATAAACCAGGAGTGCGTAAACACGCGCAGCCATCGAGGCCAAACAAAATAGGTATTATAAAACTTCTAGCCACTCATCCGACGAGCTCGAGGCACACATACGAGCGCACACACGCACCGCGCGTGTGTGCGTGGGCCACGTACAGGGAGACTTAGGTCTAGTTCCCAGATTTGTCGGGCAAGCTCGTGAGTGCTCTGAGAATCTTTTCCCAATCACTCGCAATATTTTTGTAATTATTCACGTAAAAAAAAAAGTGATGAACCGTTTTAGAATTTTCACATCGAGTTCGTCAATCTTTCTCAAAGTTCGCAGGTTATTCACGAAAATACATAAATATCCGACGAATTTTTCTCATATCCGAGACCTAGCTACTAGTTCGTGACTTTTTTACGGATAAATTTTTTCCGTGTACTTCCGTTCACTTCCGGTACGTAAGTATAATGTTGCGAGATAATGAAACCCAAAATAATAAATTGTTCCAAAGAAACCCAGAGTATGAGTTCTAATAGAGACAATTTTGAAAAATAAAACACTTTTGTCAATATTTATCTGTACGATTATTCATAGTATTGATTTCAAATAAGTCCGCGCTTTTCGGCACATGCGCCGTTGAAAACGTTGGCACCCAGCACTGGCCATCTATCGGATATCAACAAACTAAAAAGCATCCTTCAACAAGAGTTCTATTGGAGTCTCAGTTTTAAAGGATTCTAAATTTTACTTGACCCGTAACATGACCAAACGGCCAGTTTTTTCTGTGACCGGCAAAGTGGACCCTTTTATTGCGAAACTTCGAAATTAGAGACTATTTTAGATACACTCTAGGTCCCATAGAAGCCAGTCCGGTTTTGTAATTCTTAGAACTGCTGGCCCACGCAGATTCTCAGCGGGCAGGGCGAGAGACGGTTGCTACTGTAACCTCGGAAGGGCCGCGTGCGCGAGTAGTCAGACGAGTATATTGCGCAATATTATGCATTCCAATTGGAAACGATTCAGGCGGCCCTGACTGTTTACATTTCGAAGGTACCGATTTAGTATCAAGGCCAGTGAAAAGCAAACCCCGAAACTGTGATTATATTGGACTTGGAATGTATGTTAAGCCTGCATATCTGACAACCAAGCAAATCGGAGACCGTCACCTGGGAATCATTCCTTGTGAGATTTAACTGAATTGAAATCGTTAAGTTTGGAACTGGCTTTTCCCCAAAGTGTCAGCAAGGGACAGTTTAGGTTTAGGGGAAATGAAAACGGTGATAGATTGTAAACCGTTTACAGGAATAGCATCGAGACAATTGTCAAATAAATGAGGTAAAACAGTGGCTTTGAGCCACCTCGAAATACTACATGTGATCAAATTGTCGCGTTCTCTGTGCGAGAGAGGGTGTAAATGCATTTATGTTTTCTACGCGAAGTTACCTTTACTGCGGACGGCTGAAAGTAGAAAATACCTAGGGAACAATATCAAAACCTTTAAATCCGTATGGCTGACTTATATGGTCCATGAAACTATTATAACGGAAACAACATGTTTTCCCGGAAAATTAAGAATATACGAGGTCTGTCAGGAAAGTATCCGACCTGGTGGTTTACCAGGAGTAAGAGTTAACATAGTGTATACGGATCCGGCATTTTTTGCCGGATTTTAATTTTCTCTTCCGGCATATTGTGCCGGATTTTAATTTTCTGTTCCGGCATATTTTGCCGGAAATTAATTTTCTCTTCCGGCAAGGCACCCCTGTGAATGGTTACAGAAATGATGTTGGTCAAATCCCTACCCCTTTCCAACGTCTGGAGAGGGGAGGCGGAAGGCACCCCTGTGACTGGTCACAAAAGTTACCGATCTATTACCACGAATTTCTAAAATTTCCTTAAATTATCATATATTTCCATCCATTACCATAATTTTAAAAATGTATGAAAAGTTTGATGAATTACCATAATTTCTAAAATTTGTGGAAATTTATCATTATTGTGGAAATTTATCAAATTTTTGGAAAAATTATGAAATTTGTTGAAAATGAAATTCGAAATTTATGAAATTATTTTAATTAATTTTTTCTGAAAAAAGATCTCTTTTTTTTTTAGGAAATTTGTGGAAATTTATGAAAGTGATGGAAATTTGTGGACATTTATGAAATTTTTGGAAAAATTATGAAATCTGTAAAAACTTATGAAATTTGTTGAACTTTATGAAATTTGCTGAAAATGAAATTTGAAATTTATGCAATTATTTTAATTAATTTTTTCTGAAAAAGGATCTTCTTTTTTTTTATGAAATTTGTGGAAATTTATGAAATTTATTGAAAATGAAAGTCGAAATTTAGGAAATTATTTTAATTAATTTTTTCTGAAAAAAGATCTTCTCATTTTTTTATGAAATTTGTGGAAATTTATGAAAGTTATGGAAATTTGTGGATATTTATTAAATTTTTGAAAAAGTTATCAAATTTGTAAAAACTTATGAAATTTGTTGAAATTTATGAAATTTGTTGAAAATTTTTGGTTAAAGAAAACCTTTTTTAGTTGGAATCTAGACTATTTGCTCGAAAATTAATCTGTTTTAGTTGAAAGTTAAACTACTTTGTTGAAAATTCACGTATTTGGTTGAAAAATTTTCTTTTCCGATGGAAAATTAATCTTCCAGGTAGAAAATTCAACTATTTGATAGAAAATTCAACAATTTCTTAAAAAGTCATTTTCTATGGTTGAAGATTCTTAATTTTATTTGAGATCTCATCTCTCTGGTCGAAAACTTAACTTTTTTGTTGATAAATCTTTCTTTTCTTGGTGGAAAATAGATTTTTTAACTAAAAATATATGTACTTTATTTGAAGATTCATCATTTTATTTGAAAATTTAATTATATTGTTGAAAATTAATTTTCTTTTTATCGAATATTAATTTTTTGACTTAAAATTGAACTGTTCTATTTTTGGTGGAAATTTATCGCTATTGTGGAAATTGATGAAATTTTTGGAAAAATTATGAAATTTGTAAAAACTTATGAAATTTGTTGAAAATGAAAGTCGAAATTTATGAAATTCTTTTAATTAATTTTTTCTGAAAAAGGATCTTCTTTTTTCATGAAATTTGTGAAAATTTATGAAAGTTATGGAAATTTGTGGATATTTATTAAATTTTTGGAAAAATTATGAAATTTGTAAAAACTTATGAAATTTGTTGAAATTTATGAAATTTGTTGACAATTCTTGATTGAAGATTAACCTTTTTTAGTTGGAATCTAGACTATTTGCTCGAAAATTAATCTGTTTTATTTGAAAGTTAAACTACTTAGTTGAAAATCCATGTATTTTGTTGAAAAATTGTCTTTTCCGATGGGAAATTAATCTTCCAGGTAGAAAATTCAACTATTTGATAGAAAATTCAACAATTTCTTAAAAAGTAATTTTTTATGGTTGAAGATTCTTAATTTTATTTGAGACCTCATCTCTTTGGTCGAAAATTTAACTTTTTTGTTGAAAAATCGTTGTTTTCTTAGTGGAAAATAGATTTTTCAACTGAAAATATATGTACTTCATTTGAAGATTCATCATTTTATTTGAAAATTTAATTATTTTGTTGAAAATTAATTTTCTTTTTATGGAAAATTAATTTTTTGACTCAAATTTGAACTGTTCTATTTTTGGTGGAAATTTATCATTATTGTGGAAATTTATGGCATTTTTTGAAAAATTATGAAATTTGTAAAAACTTATGAATTTTGTTGAAAATGAAAGTCGAAAGTTACGAAATTATTTTAATTAATTTTTTCTGAAAAAATATCTTCTCCTTTTTTTATGAAATTTGTGGAAATTTATGAAATTTATGGAAATTTGAGGATATTTATTAAATTTTTGGAACAATTATGAAATTTGTAAATACTTATGAAATTTGTTGAAAATGAAAGTCGAAGTTTATGAAATTATTTTAATTAATTTTTTCTGAAAAAAGATCTCCTTTTTATGAAATTTGTGGAAATTTATGAAAGTTATGGAAATTTGTGGATATTTATTAAATTTTTGGAAAAATTATGAAATTTGTAAACACTTATGAAATTTGCTGAAAATTCTTTGTTGAAGCTTAACCTTTTTTAGTTGGAATCTAGACTATTTGCTCGAGAATTAATCTGTTTTAGTTGAAAGTTAAACTACTTAGTTGAAAATTAATGTATTTTGTTGAAAAATGGTTTTTTCCGTTGGAAAATTAATCTTTCAAGTAAAAAATTCAACTATTTGGTAGAAAATTCAACAATTTTTCAAAAAGTCATTTTTTATGGTTGAAGATTCTTAATTTTATTTGATATCTCATCTCTTTGGTCGAAAATTTAACTTTTTTGTTGAAAAATCGTGGTTTTCTTGGTGGAAAATAGATTTTTTAACTAAATATATATATATTAATTTATTTGAAGATTCATCATTTTATTTGAAAATTTAATTATTTTGTTGAAAATTAATTTTCTTTTTAGCAAAAATTAATTTTTTTACTTAAAATTGAACTGTTCTATTCTTGGTGGAAATTTATCATTATTGTGGAAATTGATGACATTGTTGGAAAAATTATGAAATTTGTAAAAACTTATGAAATTTGTTGAAAATGAAAGTCGAAATTTAGGAAATTATTTTACTGAATTTTTTCTGAAATAAGATCTTCTCCTTTTTTTATGAAATTTGTGGAAATTTATGAAAGTTATGGAAATTTGTAGAAATTTATAAAATTGTTGGAAAAATTATGAAATTTGTAAAAACTTATGAAATTTATTTTGAAAATGAAAGTTGAAATTTATGAAATTATTTTAATTAATTTTTTCTGAAAAAAGATCTCCTTTTTTATGAAATTTGTGGAAATTTATGGAAATTTATGATAATTTACGAAAAATTATGACGTTATTGAAAATATGCCGGAAGAGAAAATTAAAATCCGGCAATATCTGCCGGAAGAGAAAATTGAGATCCGGCAAGGAATGCAGATATATACAGATGACACATGACCTCCATCTGTCATCAAGATCTCCCTTTAATTTTCTATTGTCCGACATATTTTTGCAAACATCGATTTTTGAACTCGTTGCAATCAATCTAGAATTGTTTGGAATTAATAATAAATCGTTTTGAATTCATAATAAATTCTTGAGAATTCAATTTAGTACACGATAAAAAATTCCGGTAAAGAAAATTAAAATCCGGCAAAATATGCCGGACGAGAAAATTAAACTCCGGCATATTTTGCCGGAACAGAATACTCGACCAAGTGTTAATTCGTCTTTTGGATTAGCTAAAAGCTGTTTTGTCGCATTCTGTTTTATTTTCTCTGCGCCTGAAAATCATTTTCCTTTCAGAGAATACTTCAATTTAGGAAAAAACAAGAAGCACAAGCGGCGGAGGCTTGTTTTTGTAAAAGTTAAACATAAATAATAAATAAACAATAAATAATAAATGGAGGTATAAAATTCACATTGGCAAAGATTTCACAAAGATTTCAAAGATTGCACAAAGATTTCAATGATTACCCAAAGATTTTACAGGTTTCGCAACGTTTTCGGATAGATTTTTAAAAGATTTCACCAAATTTTGACAAATATTGCAATAATTTTTTTAAGATTTCATGAAGATTTCACAAAGATTTCGGATAGATTTCAAAGATTTCAGATTGATTTTAAAGATTTCACAAAGAATTCTATTATTTCTCTAAGCATTTAGATAGATTTCAAAGTTTGAACAAAGATTTCAATGATTTCACAAAGATTTCGGATAGATTTAAAATACTTCACAAAGACTTCAATCATTTCTCCAAGATTTTACAAAGATTTTTAAATAATTCACAAAAATTCCAGTTATTTTCCAAGGATTTTAAAGATTTCGCAAAGATTTTAAATTGATTTTAAAGATTTCACAAAGAATTCTATTATTTCTCAAAGATTTCAAAGACTGAACAAAGATTTCGATGATTTCACAAAGATTTTAAATATTTCGCAAAATTTGTTTAGAGAATTTAAAAAGATTTGACAAAGATTTGAATGATTTCTCAAAGATTGCAAAGATTTCACAAATATTTCCCAAATATTTCAGATACATAGATTTTGAATATTTCACAAAAACTTATGTTATTTCACAAAGATTTCTGATAGATTTCAAAGATGAAACAAAAATTTCAATGATTTCACAAAGATTTAAAATATTTCTCAAAATATTTCAGAGAATTCACAAAGATTTTACAAAGACTTCAATGATTTCCTAATGATTTTAAAGATTTGAAATATTTCGCAAAGATTTCAGATAGATTTTAAAGATTTCACAAAGACTTCTATTATTTCACAAATATTTAAGAAAGATTTCAAATATTTAATGAAGATTTCAATGATTTCCTAATGATTTCACAAAGATTTGCAATATTTTGCAAAAAAAATTTTGAAGTATTCACAAAGACTTCACAAAGATTCCAAATATTTTTCAAAGATTTCGAAGATTTCACAAAGATTTCAGATTGATTTAAAAGATTTCACAAAGAATTCTATTATTTTTAAAATATTTCAGAAAGATTTCAATGAATGAACAAAGATTTCGATGATTTCCTAATGATTTCACACAGATTTTAAATATTTCGCAAAATTTTTGTAGAGAATTTACAAAGATTTCACAAAGATTTCAGATACATAGATTTTGAAGATTTCACAAAAACTTATATTATTTCACAAAGATTTCTGATAGATTTCAAAGATCAAACAAACATTTCAATGATTTCACAAAGATTTAAAATATTTCTGGAAATATTTTAGAGAATTCACAAAGACTTCACAAAGATTCCATTTTTTTTCTAAGATTTCGAAGATTCCACAAAGATTTCAAAGATTTCAGATTGATTTTGAATATTTCACAAAGAATTCTATTAT
>CAKNYM010052884.1:222287-237864 GCA_932195095.1 Andricus curvator
AAATTTTACACAAATCTAATACCTTCTCTAGATGAGAATGTAAAAATGTAATTAAAAGAAAGACGAGATTTTAAATAAAAAGAAGACGAGAGGAAAACTGAATGAAGGGGATTCGGATGTCGCTTTCTTTATATTTGCTCTCGTTTTTTTATTTTTTTATTTTTTTATAATTAAGTTATAGGTTGGATGTTCTTCTTTTACCACAAAGTATTAAAAATTCAAATTTAGAACCACTTCCCAAGAAAGCAACTCTGGGAATTAAATACGTGTTCGAACATGAGATTCAAAGCTTAACAAAACTGTCGAGGGAATCAACAGGTTTTCTGAACAGGCCACAAACACGTATGTTGGACACTTTCTACTAGAAATATGATACTTCGAAAAATATATTTTCATTATATTCTTATTGCACACATTAGTACTTAAAAAAGGAAAAGACCACAGTAATAATTTTAAAAAATAGTTTGAAAATTGGTTTCTGGGTCAAAATATCTCAAGTGTGCCAATTTAAATCGATATTTCTATTTTCAATCAATTTATACAGTTTTCGATTCGTTTTTATATCAAAATAACTCCCCTAAAATATTTTTGAAAAAAATTTATTTTTTTTTAAAGTTATTAACAATCAAAGTTCTTGATCATATTTTTTTCAAAAATTGATTACTTGCGAACGGTTCATCGAAATTCAATAATAGGGTCATGAAAATTTGTATTACAAAGTATACTTTACGCTCAAAAATTGTTCAGTAGTAAAAAAAATTTTTTATTGTTTAAATAATCGTTTGTTTTAAACAATTGGAAATTAATTAAACTTCTCCGTCTGTGAAAGAATTCTTCCACGTTCCAATAGATTCTAAAAGCTCTTCCGAAAATTTTGGTGAAAAAAAAAGTTATTAATTTGCAGTAGTTCAAAAGTGATTGATTTTTTTGTGACCGCGCTCCGACCTCCAGCGCTGGTCGAGCACGCACAATTATGTAAAGAAATGCATAGTTTAGGCGATTATTGGAAGAAAGTAATCGCTTTTCTATCTTAGTAACTTTAAATTATATGACTGGTAACATTTAGTGATTGAGATTGGTCACTTGATATTATTTGTTTATTTTATAAACAAATTTTATAAACAAAAGCATAGTTTGGTCATTTATAGATAGAAAGTGATCGTTTTTTTCTCTAAACGTCTTCAAAATACATAAGACGTGATATGTAGTGAAGAAGAATTGTAAGTCGATATTATTTGTTTATGTTATAAACAAATGCATAATTTGACAATTTATAGATAAAAAGTGATCGTTTTTTTTACTAATCGTCTTCAAATTACATAAGTAGTGATATTTAGTGACGAAGAATTGTCATTTGATATTGTTTGTTTATGTTATAAACAAATTTATAAACAAATGCATAGTTTGACCATTTATTGATAGAAAGTGATCGTTTTTCTTTCTAATCGTCTTCAAATTAAATAAGTGCTGATATTTTGTGAAGAAGAATTGTCATTTGTTATTATTTGTTTATTTTATGAACAAATGCATAGTTCAGCCATTTGTAGACAGAAGGTAATCTTTTTTTATTATTTCCTTCAAACGATATCACTGGATATATTTTGCGATGTTCTAGAAAAATTAGCTTCCAAGATGTACTTGTGAATCATTTCGATAATTTCAGGATCAATTTCAAATTCATTCTTGCTCCACTCTTGCCTTAAAGAGATCACTTAACATCACCACTCATGTAATTTGAAGAAGATTACAAAGAAAAACGATCACTTTTTATCTATAAATGGTCAAATTATGCATTTGTTTATAACATAAACAAATAATATCGACTAACAATTCTTCGTCACTACATGTCACCTCTTATGTAATTTGAAGACGATTAGAAAAAAAACGATCACTTTCTATCTATAAATGGTCAAACTATGCATTTGTTTACAAGATTTGTTTATAACCTAAACAAATAATATCGATTGACAATTCTTTGTCACTAAACATCACCACCTATGTAAGTCGAAGACGATTAGAAAGAAAAACTATTACTTTCTGTCTATAAATGACCAAACTATGCTTTTGTTTATAAAATTTGTTTATAAAATAAACAAAAAATATTGAGTGACCAATCTCAATCACTAAATATTATCAGTCATATAATTTAAAGTTACTAAGAAAGAAAAACGATTACTTTCTTCCAATAAACGCCTAAACTATGCATTTGTTTACATAATTGTGCGTGCTCGACCAGCGTTGGAGGTCGGAGCGCGGTCACAAAAAAATCAATAACTTTTGAACTACTGCAAATTAATTTTTTTTTTTCCACCAAAATTTTCGGAAGAGATTTTAGAATCTATTGGAACGTGGAAGAATTCTTTCACAGCCGGAGAAGTTTAATCAATTTCCAATTGTTTAAAAGAAACGATTATTTAAACAATAAACAAAATTTTTTTACTACCGAAACATTTTTGAGCGTAAAGTATACTTTAAAATAAAAATTTTCATAACCCTATTATTGAATTTCGATGAACCGTTCGCGAGTAATCAATTTTTGAAAAAAATATGATCAACAACTTTGATTGTTAATAACTTTTGAAAAAATAAATTTTTTGCAAAAATATTTAAGGGGAGTTATTTTGATATAAAAAAGAATCGAAAACTGTATGAATTGATTGAAAATAGAACTATCGATTTAAAAGCGGCACACTTGAGATATTTTGACCCTCTTCAAGAAATAGTAAAAATCTTATTTTAATTAAACTAAAAATAAATTTTCAATAGTTGAAAAGGGAGCGTCCATTAATAACAAAATGTTCAATTTGCAATATTAGAGTTTAATTTTAACTAAGATGATGAATCTTAAATTAAAAATATGAATTTTCAACAAAGCAGTTCAACTTTTAACCAAAAAATAAGAATTTTAAGAAAATACAAGAATTTCCAAGCAAGAAGTTGAAATTTAAACTATAAAAAATATTAATTTTCAACAACAAAAAAAAACGAATTTTCCGAAAATAGTTCAATTTTCAACTGGAAAGATCAATTTCAACTTTTGAACCAAAAATTGAATTGTTTGAATTTTAATTAACAAAATTAATTTTTAATACAAAACACGAAGTTTAAACAAAATAATTGAATTTCTAACCAAATAATAAAATGTTTTACCAAAAATATTAATTTTCTACTAAAGTCAAATGTTCCACAAAATACATTTTTTTCAAGTAAAAAATATTTTAAACGAAATAGTTGCTATAAAGAAAAGAATTTTGAACAAAATTGTTACATTTTCAACCAGTAAACTGAATTTTTCACAAAGTAGTTCAGCTTTCAACCAAGTAGTTACATTTACCCCCCCCCCCAAAAAAAAAAAAAGAAATAATTTTTAAGGGTAATAATTAAATTGTCATTTAAAAAATTATTTTTTAACAAAAAAAAAACATGTTTCAATGAAATAGTTAAATACATCAATTTTCTGTGAAAATCATTTTTAATATAAAAAAGAGGATGTTTCAACGAAATAGTTGAATCTTCAACCAAACAATTTAATTCTTAACTCGAAAAGATCACTTTTAAACCAAAAATGGAATTGTTTGAATTTTAATAAACAAGATTAATTTTTAATACAAAAAAAAACAAAGTTTAAACAAAATAATTAAATTTCCAACCGAATAATAAAATGTTTTACCAAGAAAATTAATTTTCTACCAAAGTCAAATGTTCCAGAAAATTAATTTTTTTCAAGTAAAAAAGATTTTAAGCCAAATAGTTGCTTTTCAAACTAAAAACAATCACTTTTTAATCAAAAATGAAATAGTTAAATTTTCAGTTGAAAAATTGAATTTCAACTACTATAAAGAAAAGAATTTTTAACAAAATTGTTACATTTTCAACCAATAAAATGAATTTTTCACAAAGTAGTTCAGCTTTCAACTAAGTAGATACATTTACCCCCCCCCCCCCCACTAAAAATAATTAATTTTCAAAGGTAATAATTAAATTTTCAGTTAAAACATTATTTTTCAACAAAAAAAAAAACATATTTCAATGAATACCTCATTTTTCTGTGAAAATCAATTTAATATAACAAAAGACGATGTTTCAACGAAATAGTTGAATCTTCAACCAAAAAGGTTTAATTCTCAACTGGAAAAGATCAATTCAAAACAAAAATTGAATTGTTTGAATTTTAATTGACAAAATAAATTTTCAATGCAAAAAAATAAATGAATTTTTAATAAAATAATTAAATTTCTAACCAAATAATAAAATTTTTTACCAAAAATATTAATTTTCTACCAAAGTCAAATGTTTCACAAAATACATTTTTTTTCATGTGAAAAAGATTTTAAACCAAATAGTTGCATTTTAAACTAAAAAGAATCAATTTTTAATTAACAATGAAATAGTTACATTTTCAGTTGATAAATTGATTTTGAACTATAAAGAAAAGATTTTTTAACAAAATTGTTAAATTTTCAACCAAAAAACGAATGTTTCACAAAGTAGTTCAGCTTTCAAACAAGTACTTAAATTTTTACCCCCGCGCCCCCCCGAAAAGAATTAATGTGAAAGGTAATAATTACATTTTTGATTACAAAATTATTTTTCAACAAAAAAGGATGTTTCAACAAAATAGTTGAATACCTTAATTTTCTGTTAAAATCCTTTTTAATAAAAAAAAAAGAAGAAGTTTCGACGAAATAGTTGAATCTTAAACCAAACAGTTTAATTCTTAACTGAAAAAGATCACTTTTAAACAAGAAATTGAATCGTTTGAATTTCTATTAACCAAATTCATTTTCTGTACACAAGAAAATGAATTTTTAACAAAATAATTAAATTTCTAACCAAATAATAAAATGTTTTACCAAAAAGATTAATTTTTTGCCGAAGTCGAATGTTCGACAAAATACTTTTTTTCCAGGTAAAAAAGATTAATTTTCATCAAAAAATGGAATCAGTCATTTTTTAAGTTAAAAAATTTATTTTTGCAATAAAAAAAGAAAGATTAATTTTGAAGAAAGTAGTTTACCTTTCAAGCAAGCCGTTGAATTTTCAACCAAAAAAGAGAAATTCTAATCATTGATTATAATGTAAGAATTTAATAAAGAATTTTATTCAGAAATAATTATATAATTTTATTAAAGGAGACAAATCAGTAGCTTTCATTGAGTAAAAATTGGTTACTTCAAATGATTGATTCAGTCAGCAATATGTTTTGTCAGTAGAAATTACTGATTTTTCAGTCAAAGTATGCTTGATTAATTCAATCAGCCAAATTTTTGAAAGATAAAAAATGTTAAGAAAAAAGGGTCTAAAATTTCGAAAATTATTCTTAGAGAATTAATGGACGTTTCCTAAGAGTTTTTGTTTGAATCAAAAAAATATTTTCTGAAATCTCTATTGTTCTATTTACTCTAGGAATAATTTAAATAATGGATCACCCAGACATCGTTGGATTTATCTCAGGAAATATTTTCTATCATTTCATACATTTTACAATTTCCACTTCTCCTCAGCAATCCATTTGCGAAGTGAACCTGTAAAATCAAAATGCTCTAGAGATCGAAGTAAAAATTTAAAATGGTTATTGAGCAAACAGTATGAAATACACATAAAAGAATGCAATAAAATGAGAAACGAATACAGATCCAGGTTGATTTTTCCCTTGGATGAGTTTGCTTGTTGATTTCTTCCACTGAGAGTCAATACAAAAGTAGTAACTTGAATAAAGCAATATTAATAAAACCACATTCGAAAGGCAAGACTCGATCGATCATGTGACTGATATGGGAATGAGAGACAAGGACCGCCTACAGTTCAACAACCCCGATCCTTCATGAGTCCTATGAAAGGCTTTTCATGACTGAAAAATCCTAAAAAGCCATATTTCATCAAATTTTTTTATATATATATTTTTTATTGACTTGCAGGTTACTGTGATCATTTCACAATAGTATAATATGCACCTAGGGGGAGAAGAGGGACTTTTTCGGCGAGTACTGAAAACGTACACAAGTCGAAAAAGTCCCTCTCACCCTTGGCGCATACGATATTTTTTTATAAAAAATGGATGATTTAGACATTTCTCGAAATACAGTCATGGTTTCGAACTATGTGTGGATTATGCCAAGGGAGAGAGCGCAATATTTGTGTGAGAAAGGAGAGAAAGGAAGTCAGGAGCTTATAGCGAGGATGAGATGTGGGTGCATGGAGGGTTTTAATAGGTTCTGGCTCGCTAGGGAAAAGAGGATGTGTGAACTATCTGGGAAGGGGGTGGCAAGAGTGGAGCACTGGTTGGAGGAGTGCGTAGAGGTGGAAAGGAGTGGGATAAGCATGGAGGTATTGATGCATGAAAGGGGGGACAAAAGGGCAGTAGCATGGGTGAAGGGAGTCTTGGGTAAGATGGAGAAGAAGAGAAGGAAGGAGGAAGAGGAATGGAGAAGGAAAGATTGCAAATAGTGGAGGAAGTAAATATAAGTAAATGTAAATATTGTAAATAGTAGATAAGTATGAGGTATAAGCCGCGGAGGCAGAGTTTGATAATGCGAGGCAAAGCGAGAAAGTAGGGACATGCGTGCGAGGCGAGGAAGGCAAGACGATAAGAGCGAGCGGCGTTACAGATAAGGTGTGGAAGGATGTTATTTTTAAAGGTTAGTTTTAAGAAAATTCTGTAAAAAAATGGAATTGTAAGCAAGTCAATTTTTTAAGGCCAGCAGGCTGAAAAATAAACGTTTATCTATTTATCTACAGTCATGATTTCAGCCCGTATTAGATTTCGAATAAAGGAAGCATGATTTACGGTAATTTTAAGGGTAATTTATGGTAACATACCATAAATTTCCCAAAATTCAATTTAAAATTGTCTATAAATTTCTGTAAATTTTTGTTTTTTATGGTAATTTTACAGGTAAATGTTGTAACTTTTCATAAATTACCCAAAAAGTCAATTTAAAAAATTTCCGGAAATTTATGAGAATTTTCGGTAATTTATGGTAATCTTAAAGGTAAATATGGTTACTTATCGTAAATTACCTAAAATTCAATACAAAAAATTTCCATAAATTACCGGAAATTTTTGGTAATTTATGGAATCTGACATGTAATGTATGGTAACTTGAGATAAATTACCCAAAATAAAATTTGAATTTCCTTATAAATTTCCGGAATTTTATACAAATTTTCGGTTTGATCAGTTATATATGATAACTTTCCATAAATTACCGCCAAATTCTATTATCTGCAATCAAAATTTCCTTACATTTTTTACAATGAGTGGGCTGATTATCGTAAAATGCGAGCTCATAAATGTATAATTTTCATTATTCACCTCTGACGTCACTTTTCAGTCCCTAGGGAGTAAAAAGTACTTTTTACTCCCTTGGAAATAAAAAGTAGAGCTTTAGCCCCGCTTCATAGTCGTCGAAAAGGGTTGAAATCATGCATGTGTTATAAAAAATATATGTATTCTATTTTAGTCCCTGTACAGTAACACAGTTTTCCGAGGGGGAAACAAATCTGGTAATCCGTGGAACCGCTCCACAGTGGGAAAAAATGACTTTTATGGTTCAGAATAACGTACAGTCCACAAATATCGACCAATTTCAAAAAAAAATTTGAGAAAACAACTGATAAGATTTCTAAGAGAGTTGTCGAGCATCATTTTTAAATTAGGATTTCAATTTTTTTATAAATAAACAAATACGACGAAAAAAATGGCAATTTTTTCTATTTGACGTTCCCGGTGCTCATCAATAACGGGAAAATTGTTGAAATTGTCTAAGTTTCATGAAGTTACATGAGTTAAAGATATTCCAATATTATATAATGAACAAAAAAATTGTTATAAACAAATCATTTGTTGAAAGAATGTATTCTACGATTTTCCATAATTGTACGTTTTTTTTAGTTATATTGTAAGAAATTTGGATAAAAACAATACGATGATAAAGAAATTTCTTCTCAAGATTATTATTGTTAATATTATTAACAAATATAATAAGAAATGCATTACTCAGGCATTTTTCGACAGAAAAATTCGTTTTTTTCGATGTCAATTTCTTAAATTAGGAACATTATGATAATTTTAGCAAAATTTATAATTTGTTGATTAATGTTATGATTTTTTTAAACAAATTTAATAAACAAATGCATTATTCGGGCATTTGTCGGCAGAAAAATTCGTTTTTGTTTCAATACCAGTCGTTTCAAGCTGAAAACGGTTGCAGACAAATTGATTAAATTTAGAGGGCTTATTTTCACCACTAATATCTTGAGACTGACCGAAGGATTTCGAAAAATATTTATTGCATTTTTTTAGCACTCAATAATATTTTTAAAATCGGGTTTTTTATAGTAAAACGTCTTTCATTAGGATAATTCAAAGCTGATGCAAGAATATAAAAGATTCTTTCGTTCGAGGCGAATCGATTGACCTATAACAGTAATAAATTCTATCAAAGAGTAGGGAAGTTATGGTGTTTTATATATTTTGAAAATCGGTTTTTTATAGTAAAACTTTTTTCATTCATATCATTCAAAGTTGATGCAAGAACAGAAAATATGTATTGATTTGAGATGAATCGATTGACCTACAATATTAATACATTTTATTACACTGAGAAAACGATTTTTTTTATTCAAACGAAAAGATTTGTTTGAATACATTTTTTTGATTCAACACACCTTCTTTATTTCAATTAACAAAACATTGATTTAATTTCCATATATGGAAGATATTGAAACTCATTAAATAAAACAAATTATTTGTTTCATTCAAATAAACGATTTCATTAAGTCAAACAAAAATTTTGTTAAAATGTTTTATACTTAAATTAAAGAACGTATTTATTTGATTCAAACAAATAATAGTTCTTCATTCATCCGCGTTATTTTCGGGGCACTGCAGTGCCACTTAGCTTTAGACATTCAAAATGGTGGTGAATCGTTGAATGTATCAGCGTGTTTGCTGGGAATGTGTAAGCTAAGCGAAGCCTTGCAAATTTGGAAGTTTCATTGGGCCAGCTGGAAAAGGGTTGGTTTTCCACCAATTCCAGACCGTCGTCAGTCTTATTTTTGCGTAACTTCAGACATCTGTAAGATAAATGGAAGTGTTTGTATTGCGAAAATTGCTCGAAACCTGGGACCTACCCAGCGATTTATTCGAAAATTTTGAACAAAGTTATTTTCTTCTTATATTTTTAACCCTATGAAAAAGATTTAAAGCTTCATTAAATAAATAAATGAAATATATAAATGTAATATAAATAATAATACATCACGCATGCTCCAAATACCCGCTTTAACAAAACGTTTGATATTGAAACAAGCAAATAATTTTATTGAAAGAAACAAATTCCTTTTTTAAGTCAAAATAAAAATGTATTTGAATCGAGCAACATCTGCGATTAATTTAACATAAAGAAATTTTTAATTTAAACAAGAAGTTTCTTTCATTCAAACAAAATATATATTCAAATCAAAAATATATAGCCAACCAAAAAAATGGTTTGAATAAAACTTATATATGTTTGACTGTATAACAAAGAAATAATATGTTTGATTCAAACATAATATATTTGATTCAAACAGATTTTTTTCTCAGTGTAAAGAGTAGGGAAGTTATGGTAATTTATATATTTTTAGAATCGAGTTTTATAGTAAAAATTTTCTCACTCTCATACTTTAAAGTTGATGAAGGAATAGAAAAGTTGTGTTGATTCAAGATGAATCGATTGACCTATAACATTGATACATTTTATTGAAGAGTAAGGATGCTATGGCAATGCATAATATTTGAAAATTCGGTTTTTTATAGTAAAAATTTTTCTTCAACATAATTCAAAGTTGATGCAAGAATATAAAAGATTCCTTGGTTCGAGACGAATCGATTTACCCACAATATCTATACATTTTATTAAAGAGTGGGGAAGTTATGGTAATTTATATATTTTTAAAATCGATTTTTATAGTAAAAGTTTTCTCATTCTCATAATTTGAAGTTGATGCGAGAATAGAAAAGTTGCGTTGATTCAAGACGAATCGATTTACCTATAACATTGATACATTTTATTGAAGAGTAGGGGAGACCGGGTACGGTTGTGACAATTTTCATTTGATCGACTATAATTTTGTCAGTATGCCAGTTAGCTGGATGAAAGGAATTTTTTAGTGTGAAATGTATATTTGTCTACGAATAAATACTACCATTGTGTCCCTAAGTACAATGGTTAATTTATAGGAGCAAATTAGAAAAAAAATAAAAAATGTCACAACCGACCACACCCCAGGGACGGTTGTGACAGTGCTTGGGGTAATAATAATAATAATCATAATAATAATATTAACATAATAATAATATCGTACAAAGTAATCAGTTCTATTTAACCACTAATGTGTAACCTATAAAGATAAAAAACACTTGTTACTCTATCTGTACACATATAACAACAATTACTAAAAGAAATCGAATAAAAATATTTACTTTTTGCTGCTAAAAAGTACTGTAGTCCTCTGCAAGCTTCAATGTCACGCAAAAATTGACGCAATCCTGTGAAGCATGTTCAGAAGGGCCTGCCGCTCCTCTTTCCCCTTCCACTCAACCGGGTATTCCTTATAGTTACGCTAATATGACGACTGTCACAACCGTACCCTGGCACAACCGTACCCAGTCTACCCTAAGGAAGCTATCGTAATGCATAATATTTGAAAACACGGTTTTTCATAGTAAAACTTTTTTCTTAAAGACAATTCAAAGTAGATGCAACAATATAAAAGATTCCTTGGTTCGAGACGAATCGATCAACCTACAACATTAATATATTTTACTAAAGAGTAGGAAATTTATGGTAATTTATATATTTTTAAAATCGATTTTTATAGTAAAAATTTTCTCACTCTCATACTTTAAAGGTGATCCAGGAATAGAGAAGTTGTGTTGATTCAAGACGAATCGATTCACCTATAACATTGATACATTTTATTGAAGAGTAAGGAAGCTATGGTAATGCATAATATTGGAAAACACGGTTTTTCATAGTAAACCTTTTTTCTTTGACACAATTCAAAGTAGATGCAAGAATATAAAAGATTCCTTGGTTCGAGAAGAATCGATTGACCTACAACATAAATACATTTTATTAAAGAGTAGGAAAGTTATGGTAATTTATATATTTTTTAAATCAATTTTTATAATAAAAATTTTCTTATTCTCATAATTTAAAGTTGATGCGAGAATAGAAAAGTTATGTTGATCCAAGACGAATCGATTGAGCTATAACATTGCTAAATTTTATTGAAGAGTAAGGATGCTATGGTAATGCATAATATTTGAAAATACGGCTTTTTATAGTAAAACTTTTTTCTTCAACATAATTTAAAGTTGATGCAAGGATATAAAAGATTCCTTGGTTAGAGATAAATCGATTGACCTATAATATTAATACATTTTATTGAAGAGTAAGGAAGTTATCGTCATTTATATTATATTAAAAATCGATTTTTATAGTTAAAATGTTCTCATTCTCATAATTGAAAGCTGATGCAAGAATACAAAAGTTGTGTTAATTCAAGACGAGTCGATTGACCCATAACATTGATACATTTTATGGAAACTATGGTAATGCATAAAATTTGCAAAGACGGTTTTTATAGAGAAACTTTCTTCACTAACATAATTCAAAATTGATGCAAGAACGGAAAATATTCCTTGATTCGAGGCAAATCGATTGATCTATAATATTTATCCACTTTATTGAAGATTAAGGAAGTTATGCTCATTTATAATTGAATCATCTGTTTCAAACAGAAAAACTTTTTTCATCGACATGATTCAAAGTTGACGCATGAATCGAAAAGACTTTTTGATCATAAATTTTTCAAGAGAATAATTCTGACAATTTTTTTAACAAAATCATAAAGCTGAGAAAGGGATAGGGTGCGACAGAACTTTTCCCTTCCCTTTTCCAGCTCAAAAATTATCATTTCGAATACGAAATTTGATTTGTCTGATTTTTATTGAATTTTAGGTTCTCTAATCCTTGCTCAGCATGTATATTGCATTTTCAGTGTTATTCCGCTTGCATAGATATTGAGTTTCGACGTTTCCGGCCACAGAGAACCAATGCGCGGAGGATATTCTTCAACAACCTACGTGTTCAATGTTCATGCCTTCGTGCCCAGTGAACCAACGCACTTCAGGCCAAACTATCATCAACGTTAACTGCAAATTGCACTTTTCAACAACCTCGACCGACGGCAACATACCATATTCGGGAAATAGAGATAAAGTTAATTTCCGGATGATTGGAATTTAGTAGACATTTTAGCGAATTATTTTGAAATGATTTAGGGTAATGGGTACAATGTTTGGTCACTTGGGGAATTTTTTCAGTTTAACAATTACAATTTTTTTATCGATACCACTCTGGAAACACCAGTTCTCGTAAGATCACTGAAGTTAAGCATTGTTGGGCGCGGTTAGTACTTGGATGGGTGACCATCCAGGAATACTGCGTTGCTGTTGGCCCGTCGTGGGTGTGGTGGGCCCACATTGGTAGTAAATATCCACCTAGAAACACTACCCGAATCGGGTAGTGAGGCAATGAACTTTCGAGTTCAAACTGCTAATCAATTTTTTATATTTTTTTTTTATATTATATTGTATTGAACGAAATTCTAAAATACACAGATGGAGAATCAACTTTATTAAGATTCAAATAACCATAGCAAGTTAAGCGTTAAAAGTTGCAGATAATTTATATTTAATGAATTTCACAATATTTAAAAAAAACAGTAATTGGCCAGGACGACAGAGTGATTAGCATAGGCTAATAATTGTAAGATTGGCCACTGAAATGTGATAAAATATTGCCATTGGCCACATCAGGTTGTATTTTAGGGTTGGAATACTACTAGCAGGTGTCTTCAATTACAAAATTCAATTGAAATATGAAAGTTTTTAGGTGACTCTATGGTAAATATTTAAAAAAAAAAATAATTTTTAACAAGCTTTATTCTTTTGTATAAACATATTTAAATGAGGTGGTCAGTTATTGGGGATGGCCAACCATTGTAGCGAATACCAACTTTTTAAACACAAAATAAAAATGTCAATTTCTATAATCCTTAATCAAACAATAAATAATGACTAAAAGCTATTACTATTACTATTATTACTATTATTATATATATATATATATATATATATATTATATATATATATATTATATTACTATCATTATATATTATTATATTAATATGTTTTAAATGCAATAATTTGATTGAAAAGTAATTTTTTTGTTAAACTATTCAATTACTTGGTTGAACGGTGAACTACTTTGTTAAAAATTAATTTTTTCGGATGAAGATTCGTCTCATTCGTTGGAAATTTAACTATTTTATTGAAAATTCATTTCATTTTTGGGTAGAAATTAATTTTCACAACAGAATATTTAACTATTCCATTTTAGTTAAAAATTCATCTTTTTAGTTGAAATTTGACTTTTTGGTTGAAAACTCAACTATTTAGTTGAAACTTAAATTCTTTTCTTGAGAATTCCTGTTTTTGTTTGATGATTAATCATTTCCAATTGAACTATTTTGCTGAAAATTCTTTTTTCTTTAGTTGTGAATAAATTTTCCTAACTGAAAATGTAACTATTTCAATTAAAAATCTTTTTTAATTGAAATTATTTATTTATTTCTTAAAATTGAAGGAATCATTTATTTTTTGTTGTAGATTTATCAATTTATTTGAAAATTCAACTTTTCGGTCGTAAATTAACTTTTCTGTTGAAAATTCAACTCTTTTGTGGATAATTCATCTTTTTGACTTAAAACTCAGGAATTTGGTAGAAAATTAAACTATTTGTTTGAAAATGAACTTTTCTGTTAAGCAGTCATATTTTTGGTTAAAAATTTAACTATTTTGGTAGAAAATTAAATTATTCACTTGTAAATGTACCTAATTTGTTTAAAATGCGTTTTTTATTTAAAAATGATTTTTTCTGTATGAAAATTAAAATATTCCACTTTTGGTTCAAAATGTATTCATCATAAGTTGAAAATTCAGTTACTTGGTAGAAAATTAATTAAAAAAATTTTTAATTGATTTCAATAATTTAAAGGGATTTCTAAAAATTTTAAAAATCTCAAGAGATTTCCAAGGTTTTTAATGATTTCGAAGGATTTCAAAATTTTTTTATGTGGTTGTAAAGAATATCCTAGAATTTCAGATCATATGAAGCCACATTCCGGGATTTGAAAAAATCTCAAGGTATTTTTAAAAAAATTAGAAAATATCATCAGATATAAGAAGAGATTTTAAAATATTTTTTGCAATTAATTTTATCTTATTTGGAATTTACCCTGAAGTCTCAATAATTTATCCTGAATTTTTTTTATTTCTTTCGAATTCTTTGGAATTTTTTCAGATTTTTTCAATTCAATTGAATTTCACCAAGAATTCTTATAAATTTAACCTGAATTCTTTTTAAATCTTTTGAATTAATTGGAATTTTCTTGAATTTCTTAATTAATTTGGAATTTTCCTAAATTTCTGATTGATTTATCCTGAATTATTTTTAATTTTTTTTTTAATTTCTTTGGAAATCTCTGGATTTTTTTGATTAAATTCGAAATTCACTCTGAATTCTTATTAATTTATCCTAAGATCTATTAAATTCCTTTCAATTTTCTTGAATTTCTGTAATTTACTTGAATTCTTCTAAATTCACTCAATTCTACTCAATTTAATGGATTTTTTGCATTTTTTAAATTTTTTTTTTGTTTGAATCATGTTAACGTTTTTTAATCTGACATTGGATTCTTAGACATTTAATTAAATTTTTTTGAGTTCCTTTGCGTTTTCCGAAACTTATTTCAAACTTACTGCATTAAATAAATTTTTTCATATTTCTCAATTGGTTTCATTTCACTTGATTTTTTTTTAATTTACCTTGAATTTTTATCAATTTCATCAAATTTTTCTTATTTCCCTTAAATTCCTCTAAATTTACTTCAATGTTACTAAAATCAATAGAATTTTGGGAAATGTTTCCAATCCATTTGAATTCCCTTTAATTGTTTTGATACCTTATGAATGTATCCTAAATTCGTTAGGATTCGCCTGAGATTCCTATCAATTTAATCGATTTCTTTTGAATTCTTTTACGTTCAAAAGAATATTGGTCATATTATTATTATTGTACTTAAAACACTTTGACTAAATTTTTGTGTCAGAAAATAGTCAGTTTTCGTTAATTTATAAAAGATTCTATATTAAGAATGTTACAAGATTAAAATATTTCCAGATCGAGGTCCCTAAATGGTCAGGAAAAAAATCAGGAATAAGTGAGGGAATTTTGAAAATGAATTTTCGCGGCCAGCCTGCTTTTATCTGAAAGTAGATACTTTAAAAATTTCTAAACTAAATTTGGAAAATTGAGCAATTTGGAATTTAATCTGGTCAAACTTGAAACTAATCTTAGTAGATAAGTAAGGAGAGTTCTAATCAAAGACTTCTGCTACCGACATGTTACCGACGTAGAGACCATTCCAGATCTCAAGTGGTTCGTGTCCATGCTAAGTTTCT
>CAKNYM010052884.1:270213-280400 GCA_932195095.1 Andricus curvator
TAAATAGTTAAATGAGAGTGGCCAGATTCGCGTCGGCGCAGAAGCCGTTGGGACTCCTAGTGTGCGACAGAGAGCCAGTGTTGAAAACGCTTTTGCGCTGACGCGAAACTGAGCCACTCTCGTATTTAAGCTAGCTTATAGTAAGCCGGCCTACTGTAGGCTCGCCGGTGTAACCAGGCCCTATGAATCGGAGAAATTCACACGTAGTAAGCGATCGAATGCTATTTTTCCTTATTCGACGCTCATCACATCGTTATTTCTCTTAGCGGCGTGTTGCGTACGGCTACACTTGTGAGTTTTTTCCTTACCCGTTGATTTTGAACGATTTTATTCGTATGCGAATCATTTTATTTTATGCAATAAGAAGCTTATCTTATACGTAACAAACAAATTCTATCGAGAGTCACACTGCGTTAAGCAGAATAAAGCTATGCTTATTTTGACACCGTCTACAGATTTTTCATTTTACAAAATCATGATTTTAGAGTGGTTTACCCCTCGGGGTATTCTATTCGGATCTCGACTAGTTCCCCGACATTTTTCTACGCGTGGTGTACCATCTCTGTTAATACGTTGGAGATTTAATATTTTCTTACCAACGTATACTTGCCTGGGGAACCAGTTAACCCAGATTAACATCCGGCCATACTAAAGTTTAGTATCGAAATGAGTCACGCGCTGAAATACTGCGAATCTCGAACTCAGCAGAGTTAATTTTGCGGTTAGAGCTTCTGTTTGGCGTCGAATTTCCGTTTCACAGCTTGCACATCGAGTTACAGTTCATTAAGGGTTCTTTGGTCCGCTTTGGTCCACCACAGCAGTCGTTAGGGAGACTATTTCGTTTCCTCGGGGGTGTTAACTCTACCGATAAACATCCCTTAACGCAACTTGCTTGGATACAGACGAACCGAGAATAGAGGATTGGAGGCGCTTTCAGAATCTCAACATCACCAATACCTCCCAGATTACATATATTTATGATTTATGGGAAAACTTCTCCGACCGTAAAAAATTTCACTCTCCTTATAACTTGGATTTCCACACTTTTTTCAAACTTTTCTTCATTCAGGAAGTAAAGCACATGTACAAGTTACAGCTGTTATGTGCATGAGTCGCAAGCGTGAGTCATGTCGAATTTTACGAAAGTGACTCAAATTTCGATTCAGTCGATTTTTTCAAATCGGATCAAGCTCTGATCGAATCGAAAAAATCCGAATCGACTCAGCGCGTGAGGGAGAAATTCTCACGAGCATGAGAATATGGTCGAGAATATGCTGGACCTTTATGTGCTTTTAGAATTCAATGAGCATTTATGAGCATTTTGAATTAGGATTTAAAAATCGTATTTTCTATCTTTATTAATAATAATTATATAGTTTAAATTTAGCGGGAAAATGATAGCTTCAAATTGGAAAGGGCGCTAAATTTGAATGATAAAAGAAGTCAAAGTAATAGAAAACAGGTTATTCGCATTAAACAGTGCCTTATTCAGGGTTGCTACAATATCCCAATTCCTCAATTCCTCAATTCTTTTAGGTATAAAACCAACCATACACCTAGAAGATTAATAATGTTAATGCAAAATAAATTTTTTTTCTAAAAATACTTAAAACACTGTTCGACTGGAAATAAAAAATTTTCATGATTGAAATATCCACTGTTACAGTTTTCCTTGAGAATTCATCTTTTTTGGTTAACAATTCTATTTCGTGGTTGCAAGTTGAACTACCTTCTTCAAAATTCATTTTTTTGGTTGAAGATTCATCTCTTTGGTAGAAAATTCAACTTTTTTGTAGAAAATTAGTCTTTTTGGCTTGAAATTTCAACAATTTGGTTGACTTTGTTTTGTTTCCTAACTAAAAAATCTTTTTCGGTTCAAAAGTCAACTATTTATTAAATTATTGTATTTTTCTTTTATATTTATTTCGTCGACCGAATCGTTAGCGAATTTTCTAATATCTTACATTTCTTTTTATGATTTTTCAAGAATAAATCAAAAACTTTTGAAAAAAGGGGGAAATTGGGTAAAAATGTTCGATTTTGGGTGTTTTAAGGGATTTTTCAAATTTAAGGGAAGAACAGGAGAAAAAAGGGGAAAGAGGGACTAGGTGAAAAAGTGGACGGAATGTGATCCGACGACTGGATCCTTCACCACGATAACGCGTCGGCCCATTCATCGCAGATTATTCAACAATTTCTGGTGAAACGCGGCCTTTATTAATCGCAGCTTATTCAGCGATTTCTGGCAAAACACGGATTTACGAAGAAATTTTCACAAAATTTCAAAAGAAGATAATGCTCAGCATTTAAGATCGAATAGAGCATTTATAGAGCATTAAAAAGAATTTAAAGCATTTATTGTTTAAAAAATTATATATCATACTTAATATATATATTTTTACAAAAACATTCTAGAGTGAAATAAAAATATACTTCACTGGCTGAAAATTACCCTACTTTATTTTTGGTAGAAAATTTATCTTTTTAACTTGAAATGCATGTATTTGGTTGAAAATTAAATTTTTTTTAGTTGAAGATTCATCATTTTAGTTGAAAATTCACTTTAACTATTACATTTATTGTGGAAAATTTACTTTTTTTGATAGAAATGTAATCTTATTCGTTAAAAAATTATCTGTTTAGTAGAAAATTTAACTATTCTATTTTTTCTTACGAATTAATTTCTTTCATTAAACAAAATTGTTTAGTTGAAAATTCGTTTTTTTTGTTGATAGAAAATTCATCTTTTGGATTGAAAAATCCACTATTTGATTAAAATTTCATATTTTTGGTTGAACATTCATCATAATGATTAAAAAGTAATTTCTTGGGTTGAAAATTCGTTTCTTTTTAGTCAAAAATTAATTTTTTTTAGTTGAAAATTAATTCATTTTGCTGAAAACTAGTTTTTTTTTAATTTACTTTTCTAACTGCAAATTGAAATATTATATTTTTGGTCTGTAAATTTATCTTTTTTAGTTTAAAATTGATTTATTTTGTGGAGAATTCATTTTGTTGGGTTGAAAATTGATTGTCTTAACTGAAAATTTCATTCTTCTATTTTTGGTTAAAAATTTATTTTTCTAACATTTTGACTATTTTAATTTTGGATGAGAATTGATCTTTTTTAGATGAAAATTCATGTGCTTCGTTGAAAATGTCTCTTTTTTAGTAGAAAATTAATCTTTTGAGTTGAAAATTCAACTAAGTAGTTGGTTAAAAATATATATTTTTGATTGAAGATTCACAATTTTATTAAAAAATTCCAATATTTGGTTGAAAATTCATGTATTTTGTTAAAAATTAATCTCATTTTTTTGAAAATTTGAAAGTTGATATTTTTGGTTGAAAATGACATTTTTCTTACTTAGAATGAATTTTCTTAACCGGAAATATAACTTCCATTTTTGGTCGAAAATTTATATTTTTTGATAGAAATTTAATCTTCTTGGTTGAAAATTATACTATTTCATTGAAAATTTACTTTAATTCTATTGAAAATTATTTTTTCTATTGAATATTTAACTATTCTATTTTTAGTTGAAAATTTATCTGTTTTCGGTAAAAATTTAACTATTTTTTGAAAATCCGTCTTTTTTTTCTTGTAAAAGAGTACTCTCATTAGTTGAAATTTCATATTTTCGGTTAAAAATTAATTTCTTCGGTTGAAAGTTCGTTTTTCTTTGGAAATTTATTTTACTGGCTGAAAATGATCCTACTTTATTTTTGGTAGAAAATTTATATTTTTAGTTTGAAATGCATGTATTTGGTTGAAAATTACATTTTTTCAGTTGAAGATTCATCATTTTAGTCGAAAATTCATTTTTAAAAATTTACTTTTTATGATAGAAATGTAATCTTTTTCGTTGAAAAATTATCTGTTTAGTAGAAAATTTAACTATTCTATTTTTTCTTAAGAATTAATTTCTTTCATTTAAAAAAAAAATTGTTTAGTTGAAAATTCGTTTTTTTTTGTTAATAGAAAATTTGTCTTTTGGATTGAAAAATCCACTATTTGGACAAAATTTCATATTTTTGGTTAAAAATTCGTTCCTTCTTAGTTGAAAATCAATTTTTGGAACTGAAGATATAACTATTCCATTTTCGCTTGAAAATTTATATTTTTAGTTGAAAATTAATTAATTTTGCTGAAAACTCGTTTTTTTAAAGTTACTTTTCTAACTGCAAATTTAAATATTATATTTTTGGTTTGTAAATTTACCTTTTTTAGTTCAAAATTGAATTTTTTTGTTGAAAAATCATTTTTTTGTTATGAAAAATATTTTTTGGAAAATTCATTTTTTTGTTTGAAAATTTATTTTTCTAACATTTTAACTATTTTAATTTTGGATGAGAATTGATCTTTTTTAGATGAAAATTCATGTGCTTCGTTGAAAATGTGTCTTTTTTTAGCAGAAAATTAATCTTTTGGGTTAAAAATGCAACTAACTAGTTGGTTAAAAATTCATATTTTTTATTGAAGATTCATCATTTTATTTGAAAATTCATTTCTTCGGTTAAAAATGTATTTTTTTTCACTTGGAAACACAACTAAAAAGTGTATAAAATATATTTAAAAACAAAATTTTTTATTTAACATTATTAATCTCTAAGTGTATGATTAGTTTTATTCCTTGAAGAATTTAGAAATCGGGATATTGTAGCAACCCTGCACAAGGCACTGTTTATTGAGATTTAAGAATTTTAAATTAGATTAAAATCAAATTCAAAATCCCATTTAACGTCCAATAATCAAGTTAATGTATAGAATTCCTGAAAACAATACAAGAATTCAACGATCAAATTTGGACAAACACCACAAAATGCTCCTATTGCAATTCCTAAAAAAAAAAAATTTGTTTCTTTGCACAAAAATAAAAAAGAGGAAAGAAAAAAAAGGTTGGTTTTACGTTGGTAAATATTGTGCATGATTTCACATTGTGATTTGATAATAATAAAAATAAAAAAGACGAATGAAATAAAAAAGAGAAAAGAGGGGATATGGTTGGTTGCCTTCTCATTTTTCTTTCCTCTTTTTTATTTTTGTGCGAAGAAATAAATTTTTTTTTTTTAGGAATTGCAATAGGAGCATTTTGTGTTGCTTGTCCAAATTTGATCGTCGAATTCTTGTATTGTTTTCAGGAATTCTATACATTAACTTGATTATTGGACGTTAAATGGGATTTTGAATTTGATTTTAATCTAATTTAAAATTCTTAAATTTCAATAAACAGTGCCTTATGCAAAAAAATCTTGTTTCTAAATATATTTTGAACACTTTTTAGTTGTGTTTCCAAGTGAAAAAAAAAATACATTTTTAACCAAAGAAATGAATTTTTAAATAAAATGATGAATCTCCAATAAAAAATATGAATTTTTAACCAACTAGTTAGTTGCATTTTTAACCCAAAAGATTAATTTTCTGCTAAAAAAAGACACATTTTCAACGAAGCACATGAATTTTCATCTAAAAAAGATCAATTCTCATCCAAAATTAAAATAGTTAAAATGTTAGAAAAATAAATTTTCAAACAAAAAAAATGAATTTTCAAAAAAATATATTTTTTTTTCATAACAAAAAAATGATTTTTCAACAAAAAAATTCAATTTTAAACTAAAAAATGTAAATTTACAAACCAAAAATATAATATTTAATTTTGCAGTTAGAAAAGTAACTTTAAAAAAACGAGTTTTCAGCAAAATTAAATAATTTTCAACTAAAAATATAAATTTGCAAGCGAAAATGGAATAGTTATATCTTCAGTTGAAAAAATTGATTTTCAACTAAGAAGGAACGAATTTGTAACCAAAAATATGAAAGTTTGTCCAAATAGTGGATTTTTCAATCCAAAAGATGAATTTTCTATTAACGAAAAAAAAACGAATTTTCAACTAAACAATTTTTTTTTAAATGAAAGAAATTAATTCTTAAGAAAAAATAGAATAGTTAAATTGTCTACTAAACAGATAATTTTTCAACGAAAAAGATTACATTTCTATCATAAAAAGTAAATTTTTTAAAATGAATTTTCAACTAAAATGATGAATTTTCAACTAAAAAAATTTAATTTTCAACCAAATACATGCATTTCAAACTAAAAAGATAAATGTTCTACCAAAAATAAAGTAGGATAATTTTCAGTCAGTAAAATAAATTTCCAACAAAGAAAAACGAATTTTCAACCGAATAAATTAAATTCTAACCGAAAAGATCAAATTTCAACTAATGAGAGTACTCTTTTACAAGAAAAAAAGACGGATTTTCAAAAAATAGTTAAATTTTCACCGAAAACAGATAAATTTTCAACTAAAAATAGAATAGTTAAATATTCAATGGAAAAACTAATTTTCAATAAAATTAAAGTAAATTTTCAACGAAATAGTATAATTTTCAACCAAGAAGATTAAATTGCTATCAAAAAATATAAATTTTCTACCAAAAATGGATATTATATTTCCGGTTAAGAAAATTAATTCTAAGTAAGAAAAATGTCACTTTCAACCAAAAAAATCAACTTTCAACTTTTCAACCAATAAGATGAATTTTTAACAAAGTACATGAATTTTCAACTAAATATTTGTTTTTATAACAAAAACAATGATTTTTCAACAAAATAATTCAATTTTAAACTAAAAAAGGTAAATTTACGAACCAAAAATATAATATTTCAATTTTCAGTTAGAAAAGTAACTTAAAGAAAACGAGTTTTCAGCAAAATTAATTAATTTTCAACTAAAAATATAAATTTTCAAGCGAAAATGGAATAGTTATATCTTCCGTTGAAATAATTAAATTTCATCTAAAAAGAAACGACTTTTCAACCCAAGAAATTATTTTTTAATCATTATGATGAATTTTCAACCAAAAATATGAAATTTTGATCAAATAGTCGATTTTTCAATCCAAAAGATGAATTTTCTATCAACAAAAAAAAAACGAATTTTCAACTTGACAGTTTTTTTTTCAATGAGAGAAATTAATTCTTAACAAAAAATAGAATAGTTAAATTTTCCACTAGAAAGATAATTTTTTAACGAAAAAGATTATATTTCTATCAAAAAAAGTAAATTTTCTTCAAAACATGTAATTGTTAAAGTCAATTTTCAACTAAACTGATGAATCTTCAACTAACAAAAATTTAATGTTCTAACAAATACATGCATTTCAAGCTAAAAAGATAAATTTTCTACCAAAAATAAAGTAGGATAATTTTCAGCCAGTGAAATAAATTTCCAAACAAAAAACAAACGAATTTTCAACCAAAGAAATTAATTTTTAACCAAAAAGATGAAATTTCAACTAATGAGAGTACTTTTTTAACAAAAAAAAGACTGATTTTCAACAAATAGTTAAATTTTCACTGAAAACAGATAAATGTTCAACTAAAACTAGAATGGTTAAATATTCAGTAGAAAAACTAATTTTCAATCAAATTAAAGTAAATTTTCAACGAAATAGGATAATTTTCAACCAAGAAGGTTAAATTTCTATCAGAAAAGATAAATTTTCGACAAAAAATGAAAGTTATATTTCCAGTTTAAGAAATGAATTCTAAAAAAGAAAAATCTAATTTTCAACCAAAAAGATCAATTTTCAAATTTTCAACCAATAAGATGAATTTTTAACAAAGTACATGAATTTTCAACCAAATATTTGAATTTTTAAAGAAATTTCTTACTAAAAGGATGGGTTAGTTACCAAGAAGATTAAATATTCTCCCACGAAATTCAAGTTTGCAATAAAATACAGGAATTTTAAACTAGATATTTGAATTTTCAACTTAAGAAGATAAATTTTTAACTAAAGATGTACGAGTTAAATTTTCAGTTAAAACAATTAATTCTCATCTACAAAACATTATTGTGAACATGCACTGTTTATTGCAAATAATATGTTTTTCATCACTTTGACTTCTTTTATCATTTAAATTTAGCGCCCTTTCCAATTTGAAGCTATCGCTTTCCCGCTAAATTTGAACTATATAATTATTATTAATGAAGATAGAAAATTCGATTTTTAAATCCTAATTCAAAATGCTCATAAATGCTCATTAAAATTTCAAAGCACATAAAGGTTGAGCATATTCTTGAGCTTATTCACATGCTCGCGAGAATTTCTTCGAGCATTTAAACTCTTTGGAACACTAATAATGCTACTACGAGTCTCATTTGAGTCTCTTGTGAGTTCAAAAACTGCTAAATTCGTGTAAGTCAAACTTGGAAAACGATCCCTAGGTAGAAGAAGTTCTCTTGGAAGTCATCCTTCAGCAAAAGGGACTTTAATAAATAATCAATTCGGATAAACTTTGAGAAGAAGAAGAAGACTCGAAATTGACATCTCTCTGCAAGGAGCCTAGAAATAAAAGGTTTGGAATCGGTGAAGACGAAAGTCGTAGGTACCCAAGCGTATGCTACTGTAAATTGCAAGGGGCCTTTGCGAGCTTCGAGGCGGAACGAACTGAGGTCGAACTAAAAGGGCTGTCGTTTTTCGATAGAACGAGTGCATAGTACATTGCCACACAGGAACTTTTTTTTTTTTATTAGACTCGTCTCGAGGCTGCTGCAATATTCAGTGCGTCGAGGGATGCATCGCAGCAGAGATGGAGGAAAGGAAAGCCAACTTGGGGCTATCACTGGAAAAGAGACGCGAAGAACGAGCTAAATAAAACAGAAGCGGAAATGGTCGAAAAACAGGAGACCATTTAAACTCTTCTTCCAAAAGGCTAAAACTTTCCAATAAAATCGAGAATAAACTAAAATAAAACCAGGCAATAGTAAAACGTGAATCCCCTTCTATTTCCTTACCCAAGCGTCCCGTTCAGGAATATTGCAAAATTGATTTCAATATCCTCAGAATTTATATATTGGAATCTAAAGAAAAACTGATAATTCGATTCTTTTCCAAACTAGCTGTGAATTCGATCTCGAGTGTTTCTACTTTGTTTGTATTTATAATTATATGGTGCTCATTTCACGAGCACTTTACTTCCCGTTAGCAAATGTATTTGCTTCCTCATAGAGGAAGCATTAGTAATTTTTTTCAATAATAGATAAAACAAAGTCATTTTGATCAATTTGAAAATAGAAATTTACGAAAAATTCTAAATTACAAAATAATTAAAAAAAAATTTTTAATACAAAGAGAAATCAGACAAATCAAATTTTGTATTCGAAATTATAATTTTTGGGGCTACAAAAGGGAAGGGAAAAGTTCTGTCACACCCTATCTCTTTCCCAGGATTATGATTTCTTTACAAAAATTGTCAGTATTATTCTATTTGAAAATTTATGATCAAAAAGTCTTTTCCATTTATGCATCAATTTTAAATTATGTCGATGAAAACAGTTTTTCTGTTTGAAACAGATCAAGGATTCTTTTCCGTTCTTGCATCATTTTTGAATTATATTCGTGAAAACAGTTATAAGTCAATCGATTCGTCTTGAATCCACACAACTTTTCTATTCTCGCATCAACTTTAAATTATGAGAATGAGAAACTTTTTTCTATAAAAATCGAGTTTAAAAATATATAAATTACCATAACTTCCCTACTATTTGATAAAATGTAATAATATTGTAGGTCAGTCGATTCTTCTCGAACCAAGGAATCTTTTATATTGTTGCATCAACTTTGAATTATGTTGAAGAAAAAAGTTTTACTATAAAAAACCGTGTTTTCAAATATTATGCATTACCACAGCTTGCTTACTGTTCAATAAAATGTATCAATGTTATAAGTCAATCGATTCGTCTTCAGTCAACACAACTTTTCTATTCATGCATCAACTTTAAATTATGAGAATAAAAAAATTATTTCTATAAAAATCGAGTTTAAAAATATATAAATTACCATAACTTCCCTACTCTTTAATAAAATGTATTAATATTGCAGTTCAATCGATTCGTCTCGAACCAAGGAATCTTTCATATCTTTGCATCAACTTTGAATTATGGTTGAAGAAAAAAGTTTTACTATAAAAAACAGTATTCTTAAATATTATGCATTGCGATAGCTTCCTTACTCTTCAATAAAATGTATTGATATTATAGGTTAATCGATTTGTCTTGAATCAACAAATATTTTATGTTCTTGCATCAACTTTGAATTACGTTAATGAAAATAGTTTTACTATGAAAACTCGATTTTCAAAATATATAAATTACCATAACTTCCCTACTATTTAATA
>CAKNYM010052884.1:287779-339044 GCA_932195095.1 Andricus curvator
TTCTCCTAGAGAGCGAGAGATGTGGTAGACGCATGCGCGTGGTAGACCCGTACGTACGCGTCTGCCACGCGCATGCGTCTACCACATCTCTCGCTCTCTAGGAGAAAGAGTAGGGTACGCGGAACATGTGTTCTCGCAGGGAATTTCCCCGAGTTGGGCATGTCTGTTCTAAACAATTGTCCGGATGTGTGTGTATGTGTATGCGTGTGTATGTGGATGTCACAATTTTTTGTGAACACGATAACTTGAAAACGGTTGTAGATAAATTTATGAAATTTGGAGGTCTTATTTTCACCACTAATCTCTTGAAACTGACCGGTGGATTACGAAAAATATTTATTGCATTTTTTTCAGCACTCAACGATATTTTAAAAATCAGTTTTCTTATAGTAAAACTTTTTTCATTAGCATAACTCAAAGTTGATGCAAGAATATAAAAGATTCCTTAGTACGAGACGAATCGATTGAACTAGAATATTGATACATTTTATCAAAGAGTAGGGAAGTTATGGTAATTTATATATTTTGATAATTGGTTTTTTATCATAAAACTTTTTTCGATCATATAATTCAAAGTTGTTGCAAGAACAGAAGAGATTCCTTGGTTCAAGAAAAATCAATTGACCTATAATATTAATAATTTTATTAAAGAGTGAGAAAGATATCTTCATTTATATTATATTTAAAATCGATTTTTACAGTAAAAAGTTTTTTATTCTCAATGATTTAAAGTTGATGCGAGAATAGAAAGTTGTGTTGATTGAAGACGAATCGATTGACCTATGACATTGATACATTTTATTAAAGAGTAAGGAATCTATGGTAATGCATAATATTTGAAAACATGGTTTTTTATAGTAAAACTTTTTTCACTAGCATTATTCAAAATTGATGCAAGAACGGAAAAGATTCCTTGATTCGAGGCAAATCGATTGATCTATAATATTAATCATCATTTTAATTATAAATCCATTTCCTTGGTTGAAAATGTAAGTATTTTGTGGAAATTTTTGTTGTTGCTGAAAATTAATTTTTTCAATTGAAAATTAAACTATTCCATTCTTGGTCAGGAGTTTATATTTGTTGCTTAAAAATCCAACTATTTGGTTGAAAATTTGTCTTTTTCAGCAGAAAGTTAATCTTTTCGAATGAAAATTTAACTATTTCGTTGAAAATTTAGTTTCTTAGTAGAAAATCAATTTTTTGGGTTAACAATTTAACTATTTGGTTCAAAATTAACTTCTCGGTTAAAAATTTATATTTCCGGGTTGAAAAAAGACAAATTTTCCACAACAAAATTTGATTTAGTACCCAGAGAAAATTTCAGTTTGACTCTTCGAATCAAAATATTAGTTTTAAATAAGAAGTATAGGTTGAATTTTCATCCAAAAAGGATGCATTTTTAACGAAATTGTTGAAGTTTTTACCAAGCAGTTGCATTTGTATCCAAGCAAGATGCAATTTATAGTAAAATAGATGAATTTTTAAATTAAAAGGATAAATTTTCTACGAAAATAGTTGAATTTTCATTCAAAAAGAATGAATTTTCAACCAAACAGTTGCATTCTTATCCAAGAAAGATGCAATTTCTAGTAAAATAGATGTATTTTCACAAAAAAAAAAAAAAATGGTTGAATTTTCATTCAAAAAATTAATGCATTTTGTTGAAAATTCTTTTTTTTTTAAATTTTGAAAATTTTTGTAGAAAATTCATCTCTTTTGTTGAAAATGTAACTATTTTGTTGAAATTTTTGTCTTTTTTAGTTGAGAATTAATTTTTTGAACTAACAATGTAACTATTCCATTTTTGGATAAAAATTGATTTTTTTTTTAAATTACCTTCTTTGTTAAAAAGTAAACTATTTTCATGAAAATTAAATTTTTTGGTAGAAAATTTTTTTTTTTGTCGAATCATATTTACGGATTGAAAATGCAATCGTCTTCTGAATAATTCATCTTTTTGGCTTTGAAATTCAAGAATTTTGTTGAAAATTAACTTTTTTGTTGAAAATTTATATTTTTGGTGTAAATTTAAGTATTTGGTTAGAAATTAAACTCTTCTTATGACAATTGAACTTTTTGGTAGGAATTTTTTTTTTTTTTTGAAGAATCATATTTTTGGTTTGAAAATGCATTGGTTTTTTAGATAATTCATCTTTTTGGCATTAAAATTCAACACTTTTGTTGAAAATTAAGTTTTTTGTCGAACATTCATATTTTTGGTTTAAGTTGAAGTATTTGGTGTGAAAATTAAAATATTTTTATGAAAATTTAACTTCTTGGTAGAAAATTAACTTTAGAAAAAATCATATCTTCGGGTTGAAAATTCAACAGTTTTGTAGATAAATAATAATTCCTCCAACTGGCTTCAAATTTGAACCATTTTGTTTAAAATTAATGTATTCTGTTGAAAATTCATCTTGCTTAGTTGAATATTCAACTACTTAGTAGAAAATTGAACTGGCTTGTTAAATTTTATATTTTTTTAAAATTCCCCTTCTTGCTTGAAAATTTAACTATTTCATTTTTAGAAAATTAATCTTCCGGGCAAAAAATCATCTTTTGGAATGAAGTCTTTTGTTAAAAATTAATTTTTTTGAAGATTCATCATTTTAGTTGAAAATTCATATCTTATGTTGGAAATTCAACTATTCTGTTGAAAATTCGTTTTTTTGTTGATAATTAATGTTTTTAACTAATGATGTAACTTTTCCATTCTTGGTTGAAATTATATATTTTCATTAAAAATTGATCTTTTATAGTTGAAAATTCATGTATTTTGTAAAAAATTCGTCTTTTTTGGTCGAAAATTAATCTTGTTTGAATAAAAATTCATCCTTTTTTGTTGAAAATGCAACTTTGTAGTTCTTAATTAATCTGATTTGATTGAGGATTCAACAGTTTAGTAGAAGATTAAATTATTCAGTTGAAAATTAACTTTTTTGTTGAGAATTTATATTTTTGGTTCATTTTTAATTATTTGGTTAAAAATTAAACTTATTTTATGAAAATTCAAGTTTTTGTTACAAAATTAACGTATTAAAAAAAATTATATTTACATATTGAAAAGACAACCATTTAGTAGAAGAATATCCAGTTGATGTGTTGATTCGAGTCGAATCGATTGACCTTCAATATTAATACATTTTATTGAAGAGTAAGGAAGCTATGGTAATGCATAATATTTGAAAATGCGGTTTTTAGAGTAAAACTTTTTTCTTCCACATAATTTAAAGTTGATGCAAGAATATCAAAGATTCCTTGGTTCGAGACGAATCGATTGGCCTATACCATTAATACATTTCATCAAAGAATAGGGAAGTTATGGTAATTTATATATTTTGAAAATCGGTTTTTTATAGTAAAACTTTTTTCGTCAACATAATTCAAAGTTGATGCAACAATATAAAAGATTCCTTGGTTCGAGACGAATCGATTGATATATAATATTCATACACTTTATTGAAGATTAAGTCAGTTATGCTTATTTTTAATATTTGAATCATCTGTTTCAAACAGAAAAACTTTTTCCATCGACATGATTTAAAGTTGACGCATTAATATTATTTAAGTTAAAATTGAAATTGAGAATTTCAGTTCTGATTTTTTTTATATCTGAATATGCTATGCACAGTGGGGAAAAATAAAAAAGATTTAAAACGGTGCAGAAACATTTCCATCTTTACAACCCCAACAGCCGCACATGTTCACGCAGCAAACAGAAAGTTTATTCAAGTTTAACTGACGCATAGAAAAATGAGTATTTTCCTGCAGGTTCAGATACATTTGCACGTTTCCGGTTGTCATGATATGTTCCTGTCAGGAAATGACATTGGCTAATGAATAGCAGCGGAAAGCTCGTTTCAGTGGAAAAAATCCCAATAACGTGGTTTTACGTCCCGGGAAATTAAAGGGATGTCGTCACCGGCAAGAAACTAGGTTTACGAGCCATGAAAATCTTCTCATCGAGCTTAGGGTTCTATTCTTATCACACCTGATAGGCTTTTGCGCTAGCTCAAGCAAATCCACTAAATTATGACCTTGAATTTTTTATTTCACAACTGCCGGGAAGATAAGGCAAAAAAAATGGCAAAACGAAATTCACGCTTTCAAGGTTTTTTGCATGTAAAATATAATTTTCTTACTTGAAATGTTGGAATTTTTTGATGGGCTATGAGTAATCATTAATTAGGTAACAGCTCAAGGGGGAGGGAGGGGTCGAAAGCAGCCGCCCCGCTTGGTCCCGGCCGGGGGCGGCCCCCTCGCTCGTTCATGTACATAATTTTTTTGAAATTTGCGAATGAAACAAATAACTCACAGTAACTGTATAAAAGTCAGGGATTTAGAAAAAAAATCTTGCAAAAGTCAGAGAATTTCTAAAACTTTAAATAACTGTCAAGCAGAATAGATTTGAAATATTTCAATTTTAATTTGAAATTCTTTCATTCCGTTTATAAAAGATTCTAGGTTAAAAATGTTACAGGTTTGAGATTTTGGTATTTAATTATTAATGGTCAGGGAAAATGAAAAATTATTCAGGGAAAAATTGGGGAATTATTAAAATGAAGTTTTGCGGTAACCCTGAAATAATATTCTTGTTAGTAATTTATTTGCCTTGTATTTATATTTATATTACTTTTTTTTGCAAATTATTTCTCCTGAAGATTGTCTTTTTAGCTATAAAATTTATTATTTGTTTGAAAATTTAACAGTTTTGTTAAAAAGTCATTCTTTTTGGTTGCAAATTCAACTATTTCATATAAAATTTACTTGTTGTTTAGAATTCGTATTTTGGTATCCAAAAGTCAACTGATATCTTTCTTGGATGAAAATTCAACTATTTATTTGAAAATTGGTTTACTCAATTTAAAAATTCATATGTTTTAGTAGAAATTTCATCTTTCTTGATAATTTAAAGTTGAAAAGTCATCCTCTTTCGTCAAAAATTCAACTGTTTCGTTGAAAATTCGTCTCTTTGGGTTGAAAAAATCAAGTATTTTCGTAGAAAATTGACTTCTTGTTTAAAACTCATACTTCAATGTTGAATAGTCAAACTAAAATCATTTTTTGATGAAAATTCACATTTTTAAAAAATTTAATTTAAAAATTCATCTGTTTTAGTAGTTTTTAAATTTGATTTAAAAATTCATCGGTTTTAGTAGAATTTTCATATTTCTTGGATAAAAATGGCACTATTTGGTTGAAGATTCAATAAGTTTGTTAAAAAGTAATCGTTTTTGTTTAAAAATTCAAATGTTTCGTTGAAAATTCGTCTTTTTGGGTTGAAAAATCAGTATCTTTGTAGAAAATTGACTTCTTGTTTAAAACTCATACTTCAATGTTGAATAGTCAAACTAAAATCATTTTTTGATGAAAATTCAAATTTTTTAAAATTTAATTCAAAAATTCATCTGTTTTAGTAGTTTTTAAATTTGATTTAAAAATTCATCGGTTTTAGTAGAATTTTCATATTTCTTGGATAAAAATGCAACTATTTGGTTGAAGATTCAATAAGTTTGTAAAAAAGTAATCATTTTTGTTTAAAAATTCAACTGTTTTGTTGAAAATTCGTCTTTTTGCGTTGAGAAATCAAGTATTTTCGTAGAAAATTGACTTCTTGTTTAAAACTCATACTTCAATGGTGAATAGTCAAACCAAAATCATTTTTTGATGAAAATTCAAATTTTTTTTTAATTTGATTTGAAAATTCATCTGTCTAGTAGTTTTTAAATTTCATAAAAAAAATTCATCGGTTTTAGTAAAATTTGCATACTTCTTGGATAAAAATGCAACTATTTGGTTGAAGATTCAATAAGTTTGTAAAAAAGTAATCATTTTTATTTAAAAATTCAACTGTTTTGTTGAAAATTCGTCTTTTTGGGTTGAGAAATCAGTATCTTTGTAGAAATTGGACTTCTTGTTTAAAACTCATATTTTAATGTTGAATAGTCAAACTAAAATCATTTTTTGATGAAAATTCCAAAAAAAAATTTAATTTGATTTAAAAATTCATCTGTTTTAGTAGTTTTTAAATTTGATTTAAAAATTCATCGGTTTTAGTAGAATTTTCATATTTCTTGGATAAAAATGCAACTTTTTGGTTGAAGATTCAATAATTTTGTTAAAAATTAATCCTTTTTGTTCAAAAATTCAACTGTTTTGTTGAAAATTCTTTTTTTTTTTGGGTTGAAAAATCAGTATCTTCGAAGAAAATTTACTTCTTATTCAAAACTGATATTTAAATGTTGGAAAGTCAAAGTAAAATATTTTTTGGATGAAAATTCAATTTCTCCAAATTTGTCTTCTTTATTTAAAAATTCATCTGTTTTAGTAGAAATTTCATCTTTCTTTGATAAAAATGCAACGATGTTTTTTGAAAATTAATCTTCTTTGCTTGAGGATTCAACTATTTTATTTTAAAATTTTGGTTAAACGACTTTGTTGAGAAATCACTTTTTCGTTGAAGATTCATTATTTTCAATTAAAAATTTATCTCTTTGGCTGAAAGGTGAACTATTTTGTTGAAAATTGATTTTTTTTGACTAAAAATTCAATTAGCACAATTAAAAATAATTAAAAATAATTGAAAATTAAAAAAAAATTCAAATAATTGAAAACAATTAAAATAATTGAAAGAAATAGGAAAAAGTCTAAATAATTTAAAATATGTAGTTAAAAATAATTTTAAACAAATTTAAAACAATTCGAAATAATTCTCAACAATTATTCGCAGAAGTTAAAATTTTTTCAAAAAATTTAGAACAATTCAACATAATTTAAATTCGTTGAAAACAATTAAAACCAATTAAAATTATTTACATTTTTTTTAACATTTTGAAGAACTGAAGGCAATGCATAATAACTCAAAACAATTAAAAATAAATCAAAAGAATTTAAAATAATTTAAAATAGTTAAAAACAATTGTGAAGACTAACTATTTGCACTTTTTTGAATACTTATTTTAATTCTACTATTCTGTAATTTAAAAAAAAATCTAATTTGCTACTTGTATGCAAAATAATTCTAAAGAATTCAATATAATTTGAAGTAAAAAATATTAAAAATAATTCAAAATAATTCAAAATGATATATAGAATTTAAGAAAATTAATTCAGAAATATGTAATTCCAATAGTGGTTAGGGTCGGCTGAAAAATCTCAACATTAATTAGGTTCATTGGGAATAGCACTAAAAAGTTTCTTTTAGGCATTACAAACAAATTTAAAAAAAAATCTTAACATATTTCACCACTGGGCCAGTCGATTGAAAATTTTCAAATTTTTAATTTTTTTGTGCACGGAGAAAATTTTTGTTAGTAAAATTTATAAAAGTGAAGTACTGTAATATATTTTAATATACCTTAGACAAAAAAATGTAACAATACTATAGGTGAATCAATTCGTCTCGAATCAACACAACTTTTTTATTTTCGCATCAACTTTAAATTATGAGAAGAAGAAAAATCTTCACTTTAAAAATCGATTTTAAAAATATATAAGTTACCATAATTTCCCTACTCTTTAATAAAATGTATCAATATTCTAGGTCAATCGATTCGTCTCAAATCAAGGAATCTTTTATATTCTTGCATCAACTTTAAATTATGTTAATGAAAAAAGTTGCACTACAAAAAAGAAATTTTTCAAATATTATTAAGTATCCAAAAAAAAATGCAATAAATATTTTCTAAAATCCTATGGTCAGTTTCAAGATATTAGTGGTGAAAATAATGCCTCCAAATTTTTGAATTAAGGAAGGTTTAATTAAGTGAATTAAAAATTGTTGGAAAATGTTAACATTCCAAAGCTTCCTGTATATGAGGAAGCCAAAATGATAAAAAATGCAATTTTTTAATTTGTACCTAAAGCTAAAAAAAAAATGATTTTATTTTATTTTTATTTTTTGTTGCTCTTTTTCATATACTAAGGAAACACACGCATATTTTTAAGTTTCAAAATAAATTTTATTTTTTATTTTTTACGGATACCGAAGCATAGCCATTTTTACATAAGATCCGTAAAAATCCATTCACAGAGGATCCGTTAAAAATAAAAAAAAGTTTTGGTTGAAAACTTAAAAATAGGTGCGTGTTGCTTTAGTCTATTGAGAAGAGCATAAAACAATAAATAAGACGTTTTTCAGCAACTTTAGGTACAAATAAAAAATTGCATATTTCCTAACTTTTTTAAATATTGCATTTCGACGAACAAATTCTTGTCTTCATTTTTTCATCTAAGATTACTCACTTCCATAAAACTTACCCCAAAAATTAAAAATTTTGTTTCCATACACAAAAGATTTAAAAAGTTCAAAATAAACTATTTTTCAGTCAATTTATCCAATAGTGATAACTTTTTTGAAATTTTGTTGTTGAATTTTTTGGCAGTGCCACAAAAAATCTTCTCAGTGGCATTATCAATTTATCTATTCATTTGGAATTTTTGGCCCACCCTAGGGCCTAGTGGTCCCTAGAAATTTATAAACTTCTGCTATTCTACTACTTTATTCTACTACTTCTTTTTATTCATAAACTGGCAATAAAAAAGAATTGAGCTCCATTGTCATATTTTCTGTGAACTTAAAGTCCCTTCGTGTTATCCTGCGAAAAATGAAAGATGTTGAAATATGTAATATTACACGAAGTGGAAAACCCGGAGGATTTCATTTTTCCACCTGTCTCGTCGCCCTGTTTCAGAAGAAAAACGAGAGGTGAGGCTAGGTCATGTCAAGGCTTACATACCACTTGCACAGCTCCTACACTCTAAAAGTCTGAAATATACGTTGCCTACATCCACTCGTATGTACCACATGTTTCGAAATTCGAAACATTTATTATACGCAGTTTCACATTTTCCAGTATTTAACATCGCGACAGTTATTTTCTCGGTGAAACCTGCTGTTGTTACAAAATTTCCACTCAATTTACGACTGTGGCTTACTTTTACACGCGTACTTTTATTTCAATTCCTGTGAATATTTTTCAGCTAATCCTAGTGGAAATTTTTCCATTTGGCCATGCGTGGCCCAAGTTTGGGACACAATTATACCAAAGGACCCCGCACAAAATGTATTGAAAAAAGGTCTCGGTGGATTCTGATAATTTCTTAATATTTTGTAGAACATGACCCCCCGAACAAAAAATCATAATGACAAAACCCCGAAAAATGGACAGATTTTCATCTACACCGCGCCAAAGGTACCCTTTCAGACCAGCATTCACGCTACATAGAAGCTATTGGCGCGAAGCTCACTGAAAAAACTTAGCACTCTGCAACTGTGACATTTTGTAGGTCATGGCCCCGCGAACAAAAAATCCTTCTGACAAAACCCCGGAAAATGGACAGATTTTCGTCTGCACCGCGCCAAAGGTACCCTTTTAGACCAGCATTCACGCTACATGGAGGCTACTGGGTACTTTTGGCGCGGTGCAGATGAAAATCTGTCCATTTTTCGGGGTTTTGTCATTATGATTTTTTGTTCGGGGGGGTCATGTTCTACAAAATATCAAAAAATTATGAAAACCAACCGAGACCTTTTTTCAATACATGTTGTGCGGAGTCCTTTGACACAATTACACCAAATTTGGCCCAAAATTGGCCACCAGCCTTGGGTCATCACTGCTCAAAGTTTGGGATGATAACGCCAATGCCAAGAGTTGGGAGCCATTAAAGGTCCATGAATGGTAGCCAACACTGCCCAATGATCTCATGAACAAAGGGCCCAGGTTGGGGAAAAATGTGACTTCAAAAAAAATTATTGTTTCTACCGTTGACATTTTTTTTCTAATCTTGGCCGATGCTTGGTGCAATCGTTGATCCGTCAACGGTAGCCAAGTTACCGATGTTTTCGAGATCATTTTTTATCAGTCTTTGCTACCAGTCATGGATCATGGCTGGCTCTCAATTTTTGGCATTGGTCCTTAATATAAAATCTCTAAACGATATTATCGTTTTCGATTCTGACGATTTTCAAGAGTAACGGTGGTAACGTTTGCTTGATGTAGGCCGCTCATATTCAACAGTAGTGTGTGTCTGTGTGTGGTACTGCATTTGAAATCAGTGATGCTAACTGAGTCGCCTTTATCTGCGCATGTTTGAATTGTAATATAGTTGATTGGCTGTAGTACGCGCCTTTATTTGAATTCCCAATGAGAACGCGAACTAGAACCAATACGCGCCATTCAGTCCAAGCATGCGCATGTCAAGGTGGTCTTTTCGGGACCACTGTGGGAAATAGTAATCGAATCGAATCGCAGTTCGAGTTCGATAATACGTCACGTGTTTTTTCGTATTTGGTAATGCGCGGCTCAGTGTTGCCAACCGTTGCACGGTAAAGTCTGTAAAAGGAGTAATGAACCATAACCTCAATTGTGATGGTAGTCTGTTTTTAAACTTTTTACGCAAACAAGAAATTTTCAAGTTATTCATTTTTACGCTCTGTAACTGTGATTTCTATTATAATTTAATTATAGTTATCATATTAAATATCATTTGTGAAACTCGTGTACGTTTCGGTTCTACTTTCCCTATAGGATTGACATCTCCATTTCCTTATAGTGACAGATTCGAATAATTTTTTTTTTTCGGTTTGAATAGAAGTATGTCAGAGATCTGTGTATGTCTAGAGATCAAAAATTTTATAATTTAAAAAGATTTTCAAATTAAGCATTTTTACGCTCTTAATGGGCACTCATATTTAAAAAAAAACACCGATACTTTAAGGAATTGATTTTGATCATTTAAGGGGATTTCAAGGAAGTTCAAAGACTATATGGTATTTTTTTTCAAATACAAGGAATTTTCAAGATCTTCAAACAATTGCAAGGAATTTCAAAAGATTTCAAAGCTTTGAATATTTTGAGGTATTATAAAATATTTTAAGGAATTTTTAATTGATTTCACTAACTTAATAGGATTTCAGAGGATTTAAAAAATTTCAATTGATTCTAAAAGATTTCAAATTGATATATTGTAGGAAAATATTTCAAAGAATTTCAGTAGATTCCAAGGAATTTTTCATTTACTTTAATAATTTGAAGGAATTTTAAAGGACTGGGAATATTTTAGGACATTTGAAAAGAATCCAAAGCATTTGAAAGAGATGTCAATAATTTCAATAAATGCCAACAGATTTTGAAGGGTTTGAAATATTTTAACAGATTTTAAGGAATTTTCAACCGATTTTAGTAATTGAATTGATTCAAAAGGATTTTTAAATTAATTTTTCAAGATTAGGAATATTTTAGGGTATTTCAAAAGAATTCAAGGTATTTCCAAGAAATTTCAACAATTTGAAGGAATTTCAAAAAATGTAAAGAATTTGAAAACTTTTAGAGGTTTCTTGAAGATTCCAAGGATTTTTCATTTAATTTCAGTACTTTAATTGATTTCAGAGGATTTGCAATATTCTAGAGTAATTCAAAAGATTCCAAGGCATTTTGGAAAGCTTCAAAAAGTTTTAAGTGATTTTAAAAGTTTCCAAAGGTCTTGAAATATTTTGGGGAATTTCTAATGACTCCAAGGAATTCTTTTATTTGAATATATTGAAGGAATTTCAAAGGCTTTGAAATATTTTAGGCTATTTTTCATTTGATTTTGAACAGATTAAAAAAATTTCAAGAATCCAAGGAATTTTGAATTTATTTCAGTAATTGATTTCAGAGGATTTCAAATATTTTTTAAATTTTCATTCGATTTTAAAGATATTTAAAAAGTTTCAGGGCATTTAAAAAAAGTTTTGAGGACTTGAAAACTTTTATATTATTCTAAAAGATTCCTAGGAATTTTCAATTGATTTCAGTAATTTAATTGATTTGATAGGATTGGAAATATTTTAGAGTATTTTAGAAGATTTCAAGGCATTTTCGAAAGCTTTAAAAAGTTCAAACTTTCAAGTAATTTTAAAATAATCAAAATAAATATGTTTGGAATTTGAAAAGACTCAAAGACATTTCCAAGAGATTTCAATGATTTTTAGGAATTTCAAAGAATGGTAAAGGATTTGAGAACTTCAAGGGTATTTTAAAAGATGTCAAGACATTTTCGTAAGCTTTAAAAAGTTTCAAGTGATTTTTAAAGAATCAAAGGATTTCAATAATTTGAAAGAGTTTCAAAGGATTGGCAATATTTTAGGGTACTTTTAAAAATTGCAAGGGATTTTGAAGAGTTTAAAAAATTTCAAGGAATTCCAAAATATTGTGAAGGATTTTAAATATCTTACGGTATTTTGAAAGATCCTAGGAATTTTTAAATTTAATGTTACTCATGGGATTTTAATTATTTTATGGTATTTCAAAAGATCTAAAGCATTTTCAAGAGCTTTAAAATGTTTCAATTGATTTCCAAAGGTTTGAAAGGATTTTAAAACTTTAAGAGTATTTCAAAATATTCTAAGGAATATTCAATTGGTTTCAGAAGATTTGAAATATTTTAGAGTATTTAAAGAGATTCTAAATCATTTTTAAGAGATTTGAAAAAATTTGCATGGGGTATTGTATCAAAGAGTTTTCTAATATTTCGAAAATATAGCTCGATTTAATAGGACATATGCCAGGTTTTAGGGTATATCAAAAGATTTCAAGGAATTTTCAATTTATTTGGGTAACCTGATAGGATTTGAAATGATTAAAAATATTATAAAGTATTTTTAAAGACTTTAATACACTTTCAAGATTTTATTAATTTTTTAAGGAATTTTGAAGGCTTTGAATGACTTTAAGAGGAATGAACAAATTTTTCTGGGAGTTTAAAGAATTTGTTTACAACTTCGAAATATATGAAACTATTTCATAGGACTTGCGAGGTTTCAATATCTTTTGAAATATTTAAATGAATTTTATGAGATTACCGAAGATATCAATGATTTTAATGGATTTTAAAAGCTCTCAGGATTGATGAAAGATTGGTAATTACTGCCACTATTCTATGTATCATTCATTTTTTTAAACTTTGAGAAGCTTATATAATAATGAAAATTAATATTATTCGTAGTATTTTTCAATTTGAAATTGATATGCTCATATACATGCTGAAACGAACAATTTATCATTTATTTTATAAATAACATTTCTTTTAATTTATAAAATAAAAAATGTATTACGGCAATATAATTTACAAATAAGTTAAGCGTTATAAAAATTTAAGAGCCGATTATAATAAATTGAATTATAATTATATTCACAATGTTTTCAAGATGATAACGATGGCAGAATATACCTACAAATAAATTATGAGAAATCCATTACTCCTTTAGCTTCAACAGGGAAAAAATATGAAAAGGAGCTCCTGATTGAAGGCTACGTACATCATCCTGTAGTGCCTTCTAATTATTTTTTACGAATATTTTGTAACATTAATTAAATATAAATAACATAGAAAAAATAAGTATTTGGTTTATTTTTTTTCATAAAAAAAATTAATGAGCGCGCGCCTTGGCGCGCGCAAGACTTCTAGTTTTAAAAAAATGTCCATTTATCACTTGATGACGATTTTTCACATTTGAAACCAATCAATTTTATTATTTTCACCATAAAAAAAATGTCAAGGGATTTCACAAGATTTGAAATATCTCCAGTGATTTGGAAGCACTCCAACAGCTTCGAAGCGGTTTTGAGGTATTGAAAAGAACTGAAAAGTATTTCAAAATATTGCAGAATTTTCACCAAATTTAATGAGATTTCCAAAGCTGTTTCAAGGGATTAAAAAAGTTTTGGGGTAAGATTTTAAAGAATTTAAAAATATTTCATGAGTTTGAAGAAATTACCTAGTATAATTTCAGAGAGAATACAAATTCTTCAAGAAGTTTAATCAGATTTCTAGAAATTTTACATTTCAAGGAATTACGGACAGTTTCTACGTATTTTAAAGGATTTCAAAAGATTTCAAAATATTTAATAGTAGGTCGAGTAATTTAAAAGGATTTCAACGGGATTCCTGAAATATTTAATAGATTTTTGAAGGTTTAAAGGGGTTTCGAAGATTTCACATGACTATAAAAGATTTTAAGGGATTTCAAACGAAATAAAAAGTACATCCAGAATTTTAGGAGGATTTCGAAAGATTTAACAGAATTTTGACGGATTTCTAAATATTATAACAATTTCTGACAATTTCCTACTAAGCTCATCATTAATTATTTATATTTGAAATAATTTTCTTCCTCCTGATTAGGAAAAAAAGGAAAAAAAAAAAAATAAATAATGATGAGATTTTCGTCACGAGAAAGAGAAAAAAACTAGGTTTCGTGAAAAGGCAGGTAATTTTCTACTGGGGTAATAATTAACCATTTATATTAAACATGACTATCTTTTTCGTGAATAAGAGTAAGAAATTAAAACAAATATTATTAGCGAACAGATTTTTGTAATGAGAAAGTGAAAAGAAAGTAGGTTTTGTGAAAAGGCAGGAAATTTCCTACCGGGATACTATTTTATATTTAAGATAATCTTCTTCCTCCTGAAAAAAAAAATGAGAATAGATATAAATAACGAAGAACTTTTTCTCACAAAAAAATAAAAAAAACTAGGTTTCGAAAAAAGGGAGGCAATTTCCTATTGGGATACTGTCATTTATATTAATATACTATCCCATATACTATATAATACTATCATTTACATTTGAAATGATTTTCTTCTTTCTGAGTAAGAAAAAAATAAAAAAAGGTAACTATAAATAAAGAAGAGATCTTTGTTACGAGAAGAAAAAAAAACTAGGTTTCGTGAAAAGGAAGGCAATTTCCTATTGGGATACTGTCATTTATATTAATATACTATTTTATATACTGTATAACACTATCATTTATATTTAAAAGGAGTTTCTTCTTCTTGAGTAAGAAAAAAATCAAAAAAGATAACTATAAATAAAGAAGAGATCTTTGTTACGAGAAGAAAAAAAAAACTAGGTTTCGTGAAAAGGCAGGAAATTTTCTACTGGGATACTATTGTATATTTAACATGATGTACGTCCTCCTGAAAAAGAAAGAAAAAATGAAAATAGATATAAATAACAAAGAGATTTTTTTCACAAGAAAAGAATTTGTCAACTCTCAAAAAAACTAGGTTTTGTGTAAAGGCAGGCAATTTCCTATTGTAATACTAATTAATCATTCATATTTGATATGATTTAATTCCTTCTGAGTAAGAGAACAAAAAATAAAAACATATATAAATTATGAAGAGAATTTTGTAACAAGAAAGGGAAAAGAAACTAGGTTTCGTGAGAAGGCAGGCAATTTTCTACTGGGATACTAATTAATCATTTATATCTAACATGATCTTCTTCCTCCTGAGTGAGAAAAAAATAAAAAATATGTAAATAACAAAGAGATCTTTGTCACGAGGGAGAGAAAAGAAACTAGGTTTCGTGATGAGGCAGAAAATTTCCTACTAAGATACTATTGCATATTTAGCATGATCAGTTTCCTCCTGGAAAAGAAAAAAAAATGAAACTGCATACAAATAACGAAAAGAGTTTCATCACAAGAAGGGGAAAAGAAACTAGGTTTCGTGACAAGGCAGGCAATTTCCTCCTGGGAAACTAATTACTCATATATATTTGATATGATTTTCTTACTTCTGAGTAACAGAAAAAAATAAAAACATATATAAATGACAAAGAGATTTTCGCCACAAGTAAGGGGGAAAAAACTAGGTTTCGTGAAAAGGCAGAAAATTTCCTATGGAAATACTATTTTATATCTAACATGATTTTCTTCCTCTTGAAAAAAAATGAAAAAAGATATAAATAACGAAGAGATTTTTGACAAGAAAAAAAACTAGGTTTCTTGAAAAGGCAGGCCATTTCCTCCTGGGATACTAAGTGTTCATATATATTTAATGTGGTTTTTTGCATCCTGAATAAGACAAAAATGAAAACAGATATGAATAACAAAGATTTTTGTTACGAGAAAGAAAAAAAAAGCTAGGTTTCGTGAAAAGGCAGGCTATTTTCTACTGGAATGCTAATTATTCATTTATGTTGAATATGGTGTTTTTCCTCCTGAGAAAGAAATAAAATAAAAAAAGATATAAATAAGAAAGAGATTTTTGTCACAAGAAAGGAAAAAGAAACTAGGTTTCGTGAAAAGGCAGGCAATTTCCTACGGAAATACTATTTTATATCTAACATGATTTTCTTTCTCTTGAAAAGAAAAATGAAAAAAGATATAAATAACGAAGAGATTTTTTACAAGAAAGAAAAACTAGGTTTCGTAAAAAGGCAGGCCAGTTCCTCCTGGGATACTAAGTATTCATTTATAGTTAATATGATGTTCTGCCTCCTGAGTAAGAAAAAATGAAAACATGTATGCATAACAAATAGATTTCTGTTGCAAGAAAGAAAAAAGATACGAGGTTTCGTGAAAAGGCAGGCCATTTTCTTCTGGAATACTAATTATTTATTTATGTTAAATAGGGTTTTTTCTTCCTGATATATAAATAAAATAAAAACAGATATAAATAACAAAGAGGTTTTTGTCACAAGAAAGGGAAAAGAAACTAGGTTTCGTGAAGAGGCAGCCTATTTCCTACTGAAATACTAAGTATTCATTCATATTTAATATGGTTTTCTGCCTTCTGAGTGAGAAAAAAAAAATGAAAACAGATATAAATAACAAAGTGATTTTTTTCACAAGAAAGAAAAAAGAAAGTAGGTTTCGTGAAAAGGCAGGCATTTCTTAATGAAATACTAATTATTCTCTTATGTTTAATATGGTTTTCTGCCTCCTGAGTAAGAAAAAAATGAAAATTGATATAAAAGACAAAGAAATTTTTTTCACAAGAAAGGGAGAAGAAACTAGGTTTCGCGAAAAGGCATGCAATTTTTTACTAGGATACTAATTAATCATTTGTATTTAATATGATTTTCTTCCTCCTGCGTAAGAAAAAAATACGTATAAATAACAAAGAGATTTTTGTCACAAGAAAGGAAAAAAGAAACTAGGTTTCGTGAAAAGGCAGGCCATTTCCTACTGGGATACTCATTACTCATTTATGTTTAATATGGTTTTCTTTCTCTGGAGTAAGAAAAACAAAAATGAAAACAGATATAAATAACAAAGAGATGTTTGTAACAAGAAAAGGACAACAAACTAGGTTTCGTCAAAAGGCAGACAACTTTCTACCTTTGAATCAAATTATCTTTCCTTGGAAACATTCAACCTCCTTCAAATTTCATGATCAGTTAGATATCGATGTTCTTCTTATGTAGTCCAAATTTCAAAGAATTCGAGGCGTTTAATCGGTAAAATTAAAACAATAGCTTACAACATATCTGACGCACGAACTTGCTAAATTTGATGCAAATTATCTTTCCTTAGAAACAGTCAACCTTCATCAAATTTCATGAATAGTTATATGTCACTATTCTTCGTATTTAGTCAAAATTTATTTAAAAAATTTTGAGAAAAACAATAGCGCATGTACCTCCTTAAGAAGGGATAAAGAAACTAGGTTTCGGGAAAAGGCAGGCGTTGGCTTGGTTTGTTTGTGAAGGTATTTAGCCTACATTTCTATAAGAGGGTGGTGACTGGTATGTTTGGGTTACTACAAGACGAATGATTTAAGGCACGACTTAAAGTCACGCTACGCTGAGAATTTGCATTCTCTCTGGCGCCTAAATATTGCATGAAATAAGAGCCTGCTGTTTCGAAAATAATGGTTAATATCAGTTTTCATTGAAACCTAAATTACTCATTAATAAGCACTAGCATTAAATGCAGGAAATGTAGCAGAAAAATTAAAACCATCTATGAATTCGATCTCGAGTGTTTCTACTTTGTTTGTATTTATAATTATATGGTGCTCATTTCACGAGCACTTTACTTCCCGTTAGAAAATTTATTTGCTTCCTCATAAAGGAAGCATTAGTTATTTTTTTCAATAATATCCAAACCAAAGTCTTCGTTTTGATCAATTTGAAAATAGAAATTTACATAAAATACAAAATTACAAAATGATACAAACAATTTTTTTAATACAAAGATAAATCAGACAAATCAAATTTTGTATTCGAAATTATAATTTTTTGAGCTGGAAAAAGAAAAGTTCTGTCGCACCCTATCCCTTTCTCAGCTTTATGATTTCTTTGCAAAAATTGTCAGAATTACTCTATTTGAAAATTTATGATCAAAAAGTATTTTCTATTCAAGCGTCAACTTTGAATTATGTCGATGAGCAAAGTTTTTCTGTTTGGAACAAATGCTTCAAATATTATAAATGAGTATAACTTCCTTAATCTTCAATAAAGTGCATTAATATTATAGATCAATCGATTTTCCTCGAATCGAGGAATCTTTGCCGTTCCTGCATCAACTTTGAATTATGTTAGTGAAAAAAGTCTTACTATAAAAAACCACGTTTTCAAATATTATGCATTACCATAGCTTCCTTACTCTTCAATAAAATGTATCAATTTTACAGGTCAATCGATTCGGTTTGAATTAACAAAACTTTTCTATTCTCGCATTAACTTTGGATTATGTTAAAGAAACATGTTTTACTATAAAAAACCGTATTTTCAAATATTATGCATTATCAAAGCATCTTTACTCTTCAATTAAATGTATTAATATTAGAAGTCAATCGATTCGTCTCGAATCAACACATTTTTTCTGTTCTTGCATCAACTTTGAATTATATTAATGAAAAAAGTTTTACTATAAAAAACCGATTTTCAAAATATGTAAATTACCATAACTTCCCCACTCGTTAATAAAATGTATTGATATTACAGGTCAATCAATTGGTTTCGAACCAAGGAATTTTTTTCATATTCTTGCATCAACTTTGAATTATGTTGAAGAAAAAGTTTTACCATCAAAAACCGTATTTTCAAATTTAATGCATTACCATAGCTTCCTTACTCTTCAATAAAATGTATCAATGTTATAGGTCAATCGATTCGTCTTGAATCAACGCAACTTTTCTGTTCTTGCATCAACTTTGAATTATGTTAATAAAAAAAGTTTCACCATAAAAAACCGATTTTCAAAATATATAAATTACCATAACTTCCCTACTCTTTAATAAAATGTATTAATATTATAGGTCAATCGATTCGTCTCGAACCAATGAATCTTTTATATTCTTGCATCAACGTTGAATTATGCTAATGAAAGAAGTTTTACTATAAAAAACCGATTTTTAAAATATTATAGGGTGCTAAAAAAAATGCAATAAATATTTTCAGAAATCCTTCAGTCGGTTTCAAGATATTAGTAAGGAACATTGTATTAGAAATTTTTTAAATAAGGAAGGTTTAATTAAATGAATTTAAAATTTTTGGAAAATGTTACCATTACAAAGCTTCCTCTAAAAGGAAGCAAAACGATATATTTTTGTGAAAGAAAAATCTGTGATACCTAATTCTTCACATTTAATTGAAAAAAAAAACATTTTTGGCCTAATGTAACATAGAATGACGCTCTTGCATTATTTACCTTTTAATACATAATTTATTAGAAATAAAAAAAAAGTTTTCGAGATTCTTGGAAGGTTTCAGGAAAATAAGTTTTCTTAAGATTCCTAAAAAAAATTAAAAACATTCTTTATTTGGAAAAATGAATTTTGAGAGGAAATTTAGAAAAATTTCAAAACATTTTAAATGATTTCTGCATCACATGTCTGTGGATTTTTAGCCCCTAACATAAAAAGTATAAACAATTAGAAAATCCATTGTGAACCAAATGTTCAAATATTCATTTTATCAGATTTGTGAGACAGTAATAATGAATAATGAAAAATTAATAATTTTGAATTAAAAGCCTTTGAAATTTGAAAAAAATAGATTGGACGATTTTGAGTTGAAACGTTCCAAATCAAGAAATTTTTAAATTGGGTAATTTTTGAAAAAAGGACAATATTTCGAATGTAGAAAAAGGGAAACTTGCATAATTTTTAAATAAAAGCGCTTAAAGTTGAATAATTTTAAATTTTAAGTTTATGTAATTTAAAATTTTCACATTGGTAGGTCTCAAAATTGAAAAATTTAAGACTAAAGTTTTGAAAATTGGACAAATTTATTTGGAAGCAGTAGAAAATGTATCATTTCTAATAAAAAGCGTTCAAAATTTAACAATTTTATTTTGCGTTGAAGAATCTCGAAATTAGGACAATTTCAAAACTTTTAAAATATAATAGGTTCAGATTAGAATTTTGAAATTTGGATAACTTAAAATCGGAAGGAATTGAAATTTTATTATTTCCAATTAAAAGCGTACAAAATTCAATAATTTAAAATTAAATACTTTTAAATTCAAGTAATTTTAAATTCAGAGCGATTGAAATTTTTCAATTTTTCAATGAAGTAGAAAAATGTTTTTAAGTTAAAGATATTGAAGTTCTAGAATTTTTCATTTTTATTACATAAAAAAATTATTATTAAAAATTAAAATTTATGAAACCAATTTTTCTAATGTCAAAAAGTTAATTTACCGTCATTTCCATTGTTTGAGATGAAAAAATCTTTAATTATTCTGAATCTTTGAAAATGAATAATTTAAAAAAAAACGTTCAACATGAAATAATTTTGAACAGGAAACATTTAAAATAAAAAAAATTATATTTATCTTATTTATCTTGATTTAAAATTGAAAAAAATTTCAGTCACCGTGAATTGTTATTTTAAAACAATTATTGCGAATTGTTATTACATTTAGATGAATAAAAATAAATTAGATAAATTTATCTTGTATTGAAAAATAAATTCACTGTTCCAAATGGAAAATTCTTGAATTATGAATCTTTAAAATTGAAATTTTCAAAAAAAAAAAAAACGTGCTGAATAGAATGTGTAATTTAAAATGGTAAATGTTAAAAATGAAAAATTTTTACTACGTAACTTCGAAAATTAATTAAATTCTTACTTCATTTAAAACTGAAAAATATTTTAGTCACCAAGAATTGTGATATTAAAACTTTGCATACTTGAACCCTTAAAAACTTTAATTATTCAGAGTGAATTTAAATCGTTTGAAGATTTACATTTTTCAAATTTTTAATAATTCTTTTTAAAAATCAACCATATTCATTTTAATTTAAAAATTGAAACTTATGAAAGGTAAAATTAAAAATTTAGCGTTCAACCTGAAAATTCAGAACTTTGAAATTGTAACCATTCAAAATTAAAAAATGGTTTTATTTCATCTATTTTGATTTTTAAAAAGACAGTTTTTCGCTTTTTAATTTGAAATCATGTAATTTTGGGTACTTTATTTAGGATTATTATTCATTCTTGAAATTTTTCGATATTTTCCGATCTCTCTAGTAGCTTAATGGAAAAGCACCTGACCGGAAATCAATATTTCTGTGGTTCGATTCCCAGCGGAGCGAAAGGAGATCTTTTTCAGAAAAAAATTATTTAAAATGATTGGATCGATTTATTTTACTAAAAAACGTGATTTCTGTTTAAAAAAACTGTCATTTGCACCATTGAGAATTGAAGAATTTTTTATATTTTGTACAGAATAATAATTAAGTAGACTGATGTTAACCTCAGAACCTAAAAATTTAATTCCGTAAGCCGTTAATGGCACATTCCCTGCATACTTTGACTACGGAATGTGCAAACATGTGGATAAACTTCACTCGTTTTAATCCCACCGCATTTTTTCACAAAGAATTTTTTTCCAGTACAAATTTTTTTCTATTGAATTCCTGTTCTACATTTTTACCACCAGAAATAGAAGGAGACTTAACGATAAAAGAATGGGAACGGCTTCTATGTGCAGTATCGAGTTATCGATAAAGCTTCATATGCCCGCACGAGTTTCGCAATAAAAAAGGGGAAAAATAATCAGCTTTGGTATTTAAATTGTTGAATTAATCTTCATTTGAAAATTGAAAAAAAAATTTCCGACGCAAGTTTTTGGCAATGAGGATCTACGATAATTTATTTTGCTATTTTGCTAACTATTTTGAAAAAAATGACACTGATGCTACCATTTTCTCAAATATCTTCCTAATGCAACTATTTTTTCATTTTGCGTTCAAAAATATTTTCAAACTTTTTCGCTTTATTACAAAAGATTTCAAAGAATTTCCGAAACATTTAAAGGGATTTCTACAAATTTTACGAGATTCCAAAGCTTTTAACAGATTGTAAAGGGTTTTGAAAGATTTTAACTTTTTTCTGGAATTTTAATGGATTTTATAGAGTTTCAAAGCATTTAGAATATTTTAAAAGGTTCCAAAAGATTTCAGTGAAATTCAAACATTTTCGGGAATTTTAAGAGACTTTAAGAAGTTAATTTTTGGAGATATTATAAATTTCAAGGTAATTGATGGAATTTCAAAATATTTCAAGAGATTTCTCTAGACCCACATTATTTTATAAGACCGCGGATAACTTAATTTTTTTTTAAATTGTAATGATATTAAAGGATTTGAAATGTTTTAGGGTATTTTCCAAGATTCCAAAAAATTTGAAGACGTTAAAAAAATTTAATGGATTTTAAGAATATTGTGTATTTTTAAATATTTCGAGGAATTTCATGGGATTCGATAGAATTTTGTAGAATTATGGACAATTTTAAGACATTTAAAAATTATTATCTTATAATATAATCTATACAATTTCAAAGGATATTTCAAGGAATTTTACAATATTTGAGGGATTTATAGGATTTCAAAAAAAAAAAAAAATTAAAACATTCTATAAAATCATAAGGAATTTCTATAGATTTAAAGAGATTTAAAAAAAATCGAGTTTTTCAGGGATCTCAAAGCATTTCACCAGAATTCAAGGTTTCAGAATAGATTTCAGTGGGTTTCAACGGATTTCATAGATTTTTGAGTATCTAAAAAGTTTCCATGGGATTTCAAGGTTCTTCATCAGATTTTATTGGATTTTAAGGGATTTCAGAGGATTTCAAAAATTTCATAATTTTTGAAGGAATTTTGAAAGATATTACAGATATTAAGGTATTTAGAAAATTTTAAAAGATACTTCAACGAATTTTACAATATTTGTGGGATTCATAGGATTTAAAAAAAATTCTATAAGATCATAAGGAACTTCTATAGATTTGAAGAGATTCAAAAAAATCGAGAGTTTTTCAGGGATCTCAAAGGATTTCATCAGAATTTAAGGTTTTCTAATAGACTTCAGCGGATTTTAACAGATTCTGTAGAAAATTTACTGAGATATTCAGATTTGGAGAAAGTACTCGACGTCTGCCCGCGCAGACTGAACTTCGAGAGCGCTGCCTGACAGAGCAGTCCTCGCGACGCATTAGCTAACAGCGCGGGAAGACGTCGAGTACTTTTTCCAAAGCTGAATATCTCAGTAAATTTTCAACGATTCGATATGAGCTTTCCCACAAAACTTCATTCAACATTGCTGAACAAACCACTTACTGGAAGTTGTTTTGAAGTCGAACTCACCTAGATACTTTTCAGCAGCGAAACCAAGAAAACACAATTATCGATTGACCTCATTTTACAATTAAATGTTATTAAACAACAAGCGATTTTCAACTTTTTCATGATTCCCTAGGCATCGCTAGAGTATTTGGAATACGTTTTACTAATATGAACTCATTGCAATAATATTTGGCCGAGCTAGAACGATTTAAGTTTTAAAACTTAATTCAATCAGGGAGAAACTTTTTTCCAATATTTCGTTTTTATTATTAAAAATAAATGTTTGGCAAAAAAAATTCTGGAAAGAAATAGTTTAACTTCCTTATTATCTAGAATTCTACGTTCTCAAAAAGTTCATTTTTCAATTTGGAAAATTTTCTTTCTTTGAGACAATCCGAAAATACTTTTACGCGTTTTCGAGCGTCGGGCTGGTTATTGCATCCGGCGGGTCAATTTGTAAGGGCTTTTAATGAATTTTGTAGAGTTTCAGAAATATCAGTGGATTTCAAAACGGTATCCGAGATATCAATTTCCGGGTTATTAATTTCAAGTGGCTTCGAGTAATTTAAAATAGTTAAGAGTATTTTAAAAGATTTCAAGAAATTTAACGAGATTTCAAAATTTTTAAGTGTACTTTCAATGAATTTTGTAGAATTTCAGAAAATTGCAAAGGATTCGAAAGAGGTAGCCATGACGTCAGTGCTATTTTAAAGATCTGGGATTCTAAGGGGTTTCTTTAGAACCTTAGGGAATGAATGCAATAAAATTAAATTTCAAGGGACTTTTACTGATTTCTGAGGATTTCTACGGAATTCAGGGATTTAAGAGCTTTCAAGAGATTTTGCCATATTTAAGGGATTCATGCCAACGGCCATGCCACGCTGAAAGAACCAGTTCTCGTCAAATCACTGAAGTTAAGCAGCGTTTGGCGCGGTTAGTACTTGGATGGGTGACCATTCGAGAATACTGTGTGCTGTTGGCATATTATGGGCGTGGTGAGCCCAAACTTGTAGTTATTTATAACTACAAGAAAACTATCCACCTAGAAACACTACCCGAATCGGGTAGTGTCACGCCTACCCTGAAAGGGAAATGGCTTAATGGTATACATAGGATTTCAAAAGAAAGTATAACATTCCAAGGGATTCCAAAGATTTCAAGGAATTTAAAAAGATCGACGATTTCTCCATGAATTTCAGAGGATCTCAAAAGATCCGGGTGAAAATATTCCACCCGATTTTATGGGACATGTCACAGAAAAAATAGAAGATAAACTTTAAATCGATTTCCGACGAAAGATTCTTTGCAACAAAAACTAACTTCACAGGATAAACTTTACACAAATATCGGTTAAACTTTCTTTTGTTTTTCCATGACAAACACATGTATTTTGAAAGATGCGAAGTTGGCTGAACAAAACTTTATCGCTCTAAAAAATTGCCTGCAACAAATTTTATTCTTAGTTTTTTCTGTGGTATATTACGCTGTTTCAAAAATCGAAATATGTTTTGAAAAATTCATTTTGTATCACAACTGAAAAAGCAGTCTATAGCCTTTCAGTTTCAGTAAACATAGTCGACAGCTGTCACTGGGGAACATCAAGTGAAGCATAAACCCGAAAAACAGGAGGTAACATATAAGCGTGAAAAACATGCGTTAAAAACATAATCGATTCACCGGAAGCGAAGTTAATTCACGCGAATAAACGGTTCGTATCCGGCAGCTCATCCGCGAAAGCTGTGATGCGAATCTATTGGACGATGCGATGATAGCGCTTATGGATTTTCCGTCGGACTAATTTGCATGCAGAAGGACGTTGGTTTCCTCTCTGAACATGGTGGAAACCCGCACCAATAATTTTGTCAGGTTGTGAGAGAGTACCATCCCTTGCAGATGCTACCTACCTTTATAGGTGGTACGAAGCACAAAGTACCTTTTGAATTAGATTCATCATGAACCCGAAACCAATTTGTAAAGCGGTCTATGCTCATACAAAGTTGAATAGCCATTGGCTGATGCGGTCACGATATAACCATTCGCTTACGAATGAGAAATGTGTTCGGTACAGTACAGCGAAGATGCCACTTGATTGCGAGTGTTTAGGTTATCAAACCGAAATACCAATACTAAACCACAGGCATCTCGAGGAGGTATTATCATTTGGTTCAAGCATCTGAAACATTCGCAAGGTCTGGAACTTCTTGCTGAAAGCTTCATACTAGCATCTGGAGCATCTACCGTTGAGAAATAAAGTTACAGTAACAACATTATTTTTTATGGCCTGTTTTTGTTTGTTTTACAAAAATTTGGTTGTGATTACGAAAAATTCGGCTGTAATTACTAAAAAAAGTGGTTGATGTAACAAAACAATTTATCTGGATAAAAACAAATTGTTTGTTATGTATCGTTTGTTACTTGTACCAAAGTTTTAAATACGGCCGATGACAGTTGATATGCCCAAAAAATAATATTGTTGAGCAGTTTTTGTTTGTTTCACAAACATTTGGTTTTGATTATCAAAAATTCGGCTGTGATTACTAAAAAAAGTGGTTGTCGTCACAAAACAATTTATCTGGATAAAACCAGATTTTTCGTTATATATCGTTTGTTACTTGTACCAAAGTTTTTTAATACGGCTGATGACAGTTGATATGCCAGAAAAAAACGTATTATCATTTTGATCTGTAAGCATTTTTAAGTAGTTTCGAATAATAAAAGTTTTATTGTGTGTAACCAATGTCAGGTATTTTTTGTGATTTTCTTTATTTGACTTTCGAATTTAGGATTAACTGAATTTCTTCATTTTTTTTACAAAATAAAACAAAATGTTATTGTTTAAAGAAAAGTTAGAAGAAAATAAAATGCTTTGATTCTATCTCTTCTTTCGGTTAATCACAATTTCGTCTATAATGATGGATTATCCTGATAAAATTTAATTGTGATTAATTAAATGCACTTTCTGAAAATTGAATGCATTTTATTGAATCAATCCATTTTTCACACTTTGTAATTTCTCGCATAAGTATGGTATTTTATTTATATGCAAAGAATACCTTTTTTACAAAAATAGAGAAATCGATTCTTTTGAATAAAGTTAATGAATATATGTTCCATATTGAATTTAATATAAAAGACTTCAGATTTTAACCTACAATGATTAATTTTCTACAAAAGAGATAAATTTTCAACGACATCTTCAAGATAAAATGTCGAAGATTTCGGAAGAAAGTTTACTTTTAAACGCGAAAAACTAAATTTTCAACAACAAAGTACAAGAGAAAAATTTTCAATAAAAAAGCTGAATTTCTACGCAAATAGTTGAATTTTAAACATACGAGAATGAATTTTCAACCGGATGGTAAAATTTTCAAGAAAAAAATGACAAAAAGATGAATTTTAAATTCAAAAGAACGAATTTTTTATCCAGAAAGATAAATTTCTAACCAAAAATGATGAGTTTTGAACAAATCAGTTGAATTTTCAAGGAAAAAAATATTACTGTTTAACAAATTAGTTGCAGAAGGATAAATCTTCAACAACAACAATAAATTATTATCAACCAAACAGTTGTATTTACAACCGAATTATTGAAATTTTAAGCAGAAAAACGAATTTCTGAAGAATAGTTGAATTTTTAACCAAATAGTTGAATTTTTAAGCCAAAAAGAAAAATTTTTTAAAAGAAAAAAAGATGACTTTTTAAGAAAATAGTTGAATTTTCAACAAAATAATTAAATTTTTAACCAATAAAGATTAATTTTTTAACCAAATAGTTGAGTTTCCAAATATGAAAATTAAATTTAAAATTAAAAAGAAATTGAAACAAATAAAGGAAACGAATATTTAACAGAATAGTTTTATTTGTAACCAACAAGATGAATTTTTAACTAAAATGATAAATCTTCAACAAAAAAATGCATTTTTAACAGAGGAGGTCAAATTTCAACCAAGTTGTTAAATTTCCAATAAATAAATAGGAATTCTAAATAAAAAATTTATTATTTGATCTTTCAAAGAAAAAATATTTCAATTTTAAATCAGAAACAGTTGAATTCAACCAAGAAAGACAAATTTTCAACAAAATAGTTAAATTCTCGACCAGAATAGATAATTTTCATTTCTATCTAAAAAAGTTCAAATTTCTACCAAAATTAATTCGTAATAATTCACATAGGTAATCCAAATAGTTTTCAACTATTAAAAAAAATCTTTTTAAATTAATTTATTTGAAGGAAAATTCAACTATTTAATTTTTTGATAAAAATTGATCGTTTTTTAGTTGAAAAATTAATAGAGTAGTAGAAAATTAATCGTTTTTTTTTTAATTAAGTTTTTAAACTGAAAATTCAGCTAATCCATTTTTGACTGTAGATTAATATTTTCACTTTCAATTTTTGTTTTGTTTAAAAAAGGTAAATATATAAGCAAAAATGGAATTATTATATTTTCGATTTAAAAAATTAAGTTCTTACCAACAAACAAAGAGAATTTTGAACAAAATAGTTCAATTTTCAACCAAGGAGATAAATTTCGAAATAAGAAGATTAATTTTCTAGCAAAAAAGACAAATTTTCAACAAAATACATTAATTTTTCACCAAACAGTTAAAATTTCAAACAAAAACGATATATTTGAAATAAAAAATAAATTAGTTCAAATTTTCAGTTAAAAAATTTCATTTGCAACCAAAAGAAACGAAGTTTCAACAAAATTGTTGAATTTGTTACAAAACAGTCGAATTTTCAACCAAAGACATGAATTTTCAACTGAGAAGATTAATTTTCTCAAAAAAAAATGAATTTTTAAGAAAAATGGAATAGTTAAATTTTCATTAGAAAAAAAATTATTTCAAAAATTCTTTCTAAAAAACTACTTGAAAACTATTTGGATTACCTATTTGCATTACAAGCTTATTACTTAGAACTACTTTTATAGAAGACTCAACTATTTGGTGAAAAATTGAATCTTGTCGTTGAAAATTAATCTGTTTTTTTGCATGTTTTTCTCTTTCTTTGTATACAAATAATTATTATTAATATCTTTTTATAAAATATATATTGTTGAAAATTAAATAATTTTATTAAAAGGTAATTTTTTCGTTTGAGATTCATCATTTTAGTTGAAACTTCAACTACTTTGGTAGAAAACTCAATTATTTGGTTATTAATTACTTTTTCTTTGTTAAAAATTATTCTTTTTTTGATAAATATTCGTCTTTTTTTGGTATAAAATCAATCTTGGTAGAGAATTCAATTTTTTATTAAAATTTTTACTACTTAGTTGAAACTAATTTTAATTTGTTCAAAGTTTAACAATTTTCTTTAATTTATCCTTTCGTTTCAAAATTCATTATTTTAGTGGAAAACTTATCTCCTTCGTTGAAAATAATGAAAATGTAACTATTTGTTGAAAATTCGTCTTTTTCAGTTGAAAGTTCAACAACTTTGTTGAAAATTCATGCCTCTTGTTAAAAATTCGTCTGTTTCGACACAAAATTGTATTTTCTTGGTTAATAATTCATGTTTTTGGTTGTTATATTTTATTGAAAATTAAACCATCACTTTTTTAAAAAGTAATCCTTTCTAATTTAAAATTCTCCTGAGTCTATGGTTTAGGCGGAGTAATCCACCAACGCTGGACCTCATTTTTAGGAGTTTTTCAACTCTCAGAAAAATCCAAATTTTTTAATAGAAGCAACAAGCGGTACTCAACAAAAAAATTTTGTTTTACCCAAAATTTATTCTTCTGTTATAATATCAACTACTTCTTTAGTAATCGCAACATAACTTCTGGTAATGACAACCACATTTTATATAAACTGAACAAAAACTGCTTCACCTAAAAAAAATAGCGAAACAGCTGGGAGAGATTAAAATATAAATTAAAGTTTCATCTCTTTTTAATGGAAACGTTTTGAAAAGGTACGTCAAGCGTATATAATTTTTAATTTGCTGGTTTGTACACGTCAGTGAGTGAAGAAGCGAGCGAACTTGTGGAGAAGACTGTAGCGCATTAATCTCCAGAGATACTTTTCTTGATTCAAACGGGGGCTGCGGAGTATAAGCTGCTTGTCGACCAGGCGGAAAATATCTCACAGAAGAGTGTACGCTCTATAAGAGTGGATGCATTGCTCGCGGTTACTTTGAGCACTTGGTTATAATGCATCTTCAGTCTCAGACGAATTGTCCGCGATGTACGCGATATGACGCGCCACGCCGTGCAGAGACGGCTTCAAGATATTCGATAAGAGATCCTTGTAAGCTTTAGTACCCCACCAGATATCCTCTTTCATATCTTCCATGTGAAATTCACTTCACAATGTTTTCAAATAACATTTCATAATTTAGTAGATTACCAAGCGAGCCTTCTAGATAGAGATTCCTACCTTGCCGACTTCGAGACCATTCTACAGCTGAAGTGGTTCATAGGCGTGCTAAGTTTCTAGAATGTTCTCAAAGGATCCCGATGACGTCACAAAATGTGATTGTAATTGTGATTTTGATAAATGAATTTGCGCAAACAAATTCAAGGTTATTTATTATGTCAATTAAGAATTTCGCGTAAACCGAATTTTGCATAGGAGCTCTGGCTAAAGTTTGATGTCAGCCGTGAACTAATCCGCTGGCGGCGCTGCTGCGGTTCTTGCTGACAAATGCATTAGTTATCAGGGCAAAATAAGAAAATAATTAATGAAGGAATATTTTCTGGACCAGAAAGGGCCTGAAATTTTTTATAATTTATTAGCAGATACGTAAACATTATTTTAAATATGCAAAGTCTGTTTGAACTTTCCAAGATATGGAAAAATAAAGTATAAAGAAGTACACGTGTTCTAGTAGAAGTTTGCAATAAGTGTTTCAAATGCTTCATCAAAAAATTATCTGTAATGTAAAATCAATTTTAAAAAAAAGGATCAGAAAATAAAATTAAATAATAAAAAAAGATTATAAATTGTAGTGTAATCGATTAGATAAATAAATATAAATTTTTTTAATAAATCTAAAGTGTGGTAGTATTAAGAAATAAAAAATCGGATTCAGAAATAAATAATAATTAAAAATAAAAGTGTGAAACGGAATTGAAACGTTAGACTTTGATCTAATTTTTTTTCAAAATTAGCAAAATTCGGATTTTCTTAGGAAACGTGAATTTGAGTTTTCTGAAGGCATTTCAGTTGATTTTTGAATAATTGATTAAAGCTGTAACTGATAACAGTCTTGTTGTTTTTTTACAAATAATGAGAAATATAGTCTTGATACTTTAATTTAACATGTATGTTAAATTAAAGCATCAAGACCGATTTATTCGTGCAATTTTACATGGTAGAATTTGAGTTTTTATCAATTCTATAATACACATAATTAATGTGACATTATGTCCCTTTGAAATTTGAAAAATAAAACTTATAAATAAAAATAAAGTAATTTAATACATTAATGTGATAAATAAATTCCAAAAACAATGAGTATTATTATGGTTATAGGTATAAAAAAAAATTATTAGGCCGCAACCACACTAAATCTGATGTTCTCGTTTTTGTTGCAATGGTATTCAATTTATACGAAAATCTGCATCAATCTATACCATCAAAATAATTAATTTCTTCTCCACACGCGATAAATCACTGAAACTTTTTTTTTCATTATTACTTCATTTTTTATTTACATTTGTCATATCGACTAATGTATCTGTCAGCAAGAAGCGCAGCAGCGCCGCCAGCGGATTAGTTCATGGCTGGCATCAAACTTTAGCCAGCGCTTTTGCACGCTGTCGGATAGGGCTGATTAATCCTTGCCATTTCTACTGCGACATTTAATTATGAGGAAAACAAGGGCAAATTAATATATAACCTTGAAATTGTTCACGTGAAATGCTTAATTAAGATAATAAACGAGAATATTCTAGAAACTTAGTATGGATATGAACCACTGGAGCTGTAGAATGGTCTTGAAGTCGGTAAGGTAGGAATTTTGATCTAAAACGCTCCCTGCCTTTCCAACTTTGCAAGAAAAATGTGTCTGATCGACTTCTACACTTAAAGTCGTGGAATCTCTCGGGGACGAAATGTGTTTTTTTTTCCAACGAAATAATTGAATTTTATATTAAAGAAGGCCAATTTTGTACCAATTAGTTAAATGTTCAACTAAAAATATAAACATTCAAGAAAAACTAAAAAAGATGATTTAGAATCAAAAAGGGCATAGTTAAATTTTCAGCAGAAAAAAGAATTTTAGCAAAAAAAAACGAATTTTCAATCAAAAAGATGAATTTTTAATCAAGAAAATTAATTTTCAACCATAAATGAAAAAATTTCAACAAAATACATGGCGTTTCAACGAAACAGTTAAATTGAAACTAAAAATATGAATCTACAATTAAAAATAGATTAGCTAAATTTTCAGTTCAAAAAACTTATCACAAAAAAAAAAAACATTTGATTTTTTACCGAAAAAGACGAATTTTCAAGTAAAATAGGATCAATCTTTATCAAAAAATGGAATAGTTAAATTTTCACTCAAATAAAGTGATTTAAAAAGAATTTTGTTTAGTGGTTGAAAACTATTTGGATTACCTATGTAAATTATTACGAATTACCTGGATTACTTTCGTCTCGATATTAATTTAATGATTCGGATGACTTAAACTTCTTTGCATTAATTAGATTACCCTGGATTATATATGGATTATATATGGATTACAAGTAAATTAGTTTTTATGATACATGTATGATTTCAGCGCTTTTCGACGCCTAGGAAGCGGGGCTAGAGCTCTACTTTTTACTCCCTAGGGAGCAAAAAGTACTTTTTACTCCCTGGGGACTAAAAAGTACTTTTTACTCCCTGGGGACTAAAAAGTACTTTTTACTCCCTGGGGACTAAAAAGTGACGTCAGAGGTGAATAATGAAAATTAAACATCTATGAGCTCACATTTTATGCCCACTCACCGTAAAAACTGTGAGGAAATTTTGGTTGCAGATAATAGAATTTTGCGGTTATTTATGAAAAGTTACGATATATAACTCATAAAATTACCATAAATTACCGTAAATTACGGCGAATTTTCATAAATTTCCGGAAATTTATGGAAATTTTTAAAAATGAATGTTGGGTAATTTATGGTAAGTTACCATATTTACCTGTAAAATTACCATGAATGACCAAAAATTTTCATAAATTTCCGGAAATTTATGGACGTTTTCAAAAATGAATATTGGATAATTCATAGTAAATTACCATATTTACCGGTTAAATTACCATAAATGACCGCTAATTTCCATAAATTTCCGGAAATTTTTTCAAATAAATTTTGGGTAATTTATGGCAAGTTACGATATTTAACGGTAAAATTACCATACATTACCGTATATTACCGAGAATTTTCATAAATTTCCGAACATTAATGGAAATTGTTGAAAATGAATTTTGGGTTATTTATAAGTAAGTTACCATATTCACCTGTAAAATTACCATAAATGAGCGAAAATTTCAAGTTATTTCCGCAAATTTCTACATTTTTAAATTGAATTTTGGGCAATTTATGGTAAGTTACCATAAATCACCTCTAAAATTACCGAAAATTACCAAAACTTTCCAGAAATTTTTTTATTGCATTTTTAATAATTAGGAATAAGTTAACATAAATTTCATGCTTCTTCATTCAAAATCTCATATGGACTGAAACCATGACTGTATTTTGAAAAATGTCTGAAATCATCCATTTGTTATAAAAAATATCGTATGCGCCAAGGGGGAGAGGCACTTTTTCTCCCCCTAGGTGCATAATATACAATTAGATTACAAGCGGATTACATCGAATTACATCAATTACTCCTGATTACGAGTAGATTACTTCAAATTCAACTTCTCTGGTAGAAAACTCAATTAATTGTTTGAAAATTAATTTTTTTTTTTAAATCAATCTGTTTTGTTGAATATTCGTCTTTTTGGTAGAAAATGAATCATCATGGTCGAAAACTCACTTTTTTTGGTTGAAAATTCAAGAACTTGGTTAAAACTTGATCTACTCTATGGAAAAATTAAACAATTTTTTTAATGACATTTTTTTATTTAATATTCATCATTTTAGTTGAAAAACTATATCTTTGGTTAAAAAAGTAATAATTTGGTTAAAACTTAATCTACTTTGTTGAAAATTGAAAAATTTTGTTGAAAGGTCATTTCTTGGTTTAAGATTGATCATTTTACAAGGAATCGGTACTATCATAAGAGAATAACAGAAATTTTAACGTTTTTTCAGACTAAATGGAAAAAAGAATTAAAAATTATTTTAATTAATTTTTTTTTTCTGAAAAAAGATCTACTTTCGCTCTGCTGGGAATCGAACCCGCAGAACTTTTGATTGCCGGTTGGGTGCTTTCCTATTAAGCTACTAGAGAGATCGAGAGAAAGAACTTTTTTCAATTAAATTATGATTTCAACAATTATGATTAATTACTTGATAAAACCTCATATAACAGTTGCTGATTGTTAAAAATAGATACAAAAGTGTTCACGCAAGTGAAACAGCTGGGCGATAATTTTCACGGCTTGAGTAAACAAGTGGTCTGCCGTGGGAAAGGAAATACAATACGTCGCCTTTAAATCTGTCTGACCACACGCGGTTTATTCTACTGTGTGAAATCCTCACTCGTCCAATAGTTGTATCTAAGCCAAAAAAGAAAATTCTGTCAAATAGTTTCTCAGAAAAATTTAATTCAGTAGTTTTTTCGGAAACTACTTTATAATTCCAGAGTGGGGGGGGGGAGTACAAATTCTTTCAAATGCTTGAAAAACATTAAAATTAGTGATTTTACTTCACGTGAAAAGTATCCAAATTCAGACTTCACACTCTTTCCCCTATTCCCCTCTTTAACCATTTTTTAAAGAATTCCCACTTTCTTCTCGAATTTTCCCCCTGTATTAAAGAAATATTCCATTTTTATCATTTTTCGCTTAAATGCGAACTGAATTAAGAGAACCCAACGAATAAATCTGACTATTTTTGGTTGAAACTTAATACTATTATACTATTATATTTTTGGTTCAGAATAATTCTGAATTATTTTGTTCATCATCTGTTTTGGTTGAAAAATATACTATTTGGTTATAGATTGAATTACTTTATTGAAAATTCCTTTTTTTGTTGGTTAAAAATAAATTCTCTTAAAATAAAATTTAGCTAATTTATTTGGCTGCAAATTAATCATTTTTAGCTGAAGATTCAATAATTTTGTTGAAAATTCATGTATTTTGTTGTGAATGCTTCTTCTTTGGTAGAAAATTAATCTCCCTAATTGAAAATTCAACTGCAAATTGAACTATGCCATTTTTTGTTAAAAATTTATCGTTTTCAGTTTAAAATTTAACTATTCTGTTAAAAATTTAGTTTTTGGTTTAAAATTCACATTTTTGGGTTTAAAATTCAACTGTCTTGTAGATTTGTCTGTTTTGCTTGAAAATTCAACTGTTTTGTTCAAAATTCATCTTTTTGGTGTGATAATTCTATTATTTTCGTAGAAAATTCAACTATTTGGTCGAAAATTAACTTTTTGGTTGAAAATTTTTTTTTTCTACAGAATTCGTCTTTTCGGTTTGAAAATTCAACAATTTGGATAAATTTTTGTTCGCTCTCGACTGGAAAATCTTTCCTGGCTGAAAATTCAACTTCTTTGTCAAAAATTCGTCTTTTTGGTTTTGAAAATTCATCTCTTTAGGTAGAAAGATCTTTTGATTGAGGATTCAACTATTTTGTTGAAAAGTTCTATTTTTTGGTTGAATTGAACTGCTTTTTTTTTAACTCAAAATATTTTCAGGCTGAATATCAACTACTACATTTTTCGTTAAGAATTCATTCTTTTGGATTCAACTGTTTTGTTAAACATTTATCTTTTTGGATAGATAATTCGTGCTTTTGGAACGAAAATTCAAATGTATTCTGAAAAATTTGTTTTTTTTTTGACTTGACAATGCAACTATTTAGTGAAAAATTCACAAATTTGGTTCAAAATTCATCACTGAAGGTCGAAAATTCACTTTTGTCGTTACAAATTCAACCATTTTTTTGAAAATTTAATCATTTTATTAAAAATTTAACAGCTTGGTTGAAAAGTCATTTTTTTGGTTCGAAAATTCTAGTTTCTTTGTTGAAGATTCGTATTTTTGATCATTCAGTTGAAAATTCAGCAACTTGATATATAAATTAATTTTTCAGTTGAAAATTCGCTTTTTTGGTGAAAAATGAATTCTGTTAACTGAAAATTTAACTTTTTCAGTTGAAGATTCATCATTTTGTTTCAATTTTTTTTATTTATCATTTTAGTTGAAAATTCGTCTATTTTTATTTTGAATTACATCTCTTTAACTAAAAATCCAACTAGTTTCCGTTGAAAGTGAATTATTTTTTGTGACAAAGTCTACTATTATAGATTTGATTTAGAATTTATCATTTCAAGTTAAAAACTCATCTGCGGTTAAAAATCAAATATTTTTATTGAAGATTCGAGAATTTGGTTAGAAAGTGATTCTGTTTGAATGAAGATTCAACTATTTTTTCGAAACTGCAATGTATTTCGACTTGAAATTTCAAACATTTCATATTTAATTCAACATATGGTACCTATAGGTTCACTTTATTTAAAATAAGTTATTCTCATATTACTCCTATACTTTATTTTAATAATTTTAATTCATTTTAGGCATTCATCAAATGATATCAAAGAGAAAAATTTCAAATAAAAGAGAGGGAGTGGTGTGTTCATATTTTTGACGTCTTTGATATGCTCCTTACTTTTGGGTCCTATTTGTTGGAAGCAGTAAGAAGGATGATCTCGGGGATAATGGACTTTTATCTACTAAGAGAAAGTGAGAAGGAGTTATCTTATTAGGTAAAAAGAGGCAGGGGAATCATAGGAGGGAGTGAGAGGAAATGTTGCCATTTTTGTAGAGGTGGGATGTATGGTGGATAGACTTAGATGGAGGTGAAAGGAGTGTATGATGTGTCTATCTCATAGGATAGAAAGAGATAGCGGATAGAAGAGTGATCTGGAGAGTACCAGAGGAGGGAGTGAGAGGATAAATGTCGTAGGAGGTGGAAAGGGGGAGTGATGTGTCTATCTCGTAAGATAGAAAGAGATAGCAGGTTGGAAGAGTGATCTGGAGAGTACAAGAGGAGGCAGTGAGAGGATAAATTTCGAGCTAGGGGCAAAGAAAGATTGATGTATCTATCTCCAAAGATAGAAAAAGATAGCGAGTTGAGCGGGCGTTTTAGCTTTTGTGATTTCTTTTTCTCCTGAAAAGAATTTGATTGGCGGAGATTCAATTCGTTAGAGGGTGGGAGAGGGATGAAGTTAGTCAGTGTGTCGGCTGGTATGCCAGCTGTATCAGCGGAAACGGGCAGGCTGGTATGCCACCTAACCCGTTAGCGGAGGAAAGAGGGGGGAGAAGTTAAATAATTAGAGAAAGAATTGTATTTGGGTTAAGTTTTTATTTGTGATCTATGTCTTACCATGATTTTACAAAGTCGGAGAGAGTCGGAGTTTTTTTTGGCGAAGTATTCTAGGCGCATCCCCAGAAGAGGGTGACGGAGATGCGTGTCGGGGCGATCTCTGGCTGGTTTCCAGCTGGAGACTCCTGAAGATCGAGAGAGACCTGATGATTGTGTGTACGACTAGTTGGTCACGGCAATGGCCTGCTTGTGAAGACCTAAGGCTGGCTGCCAGCTGTAGGATTTAGTGTGAGGGCTCTGGCTACCAGCTCCCAAACACTTCTGACGTTCTGGGCCCGTGCGCGCCCTTTTAACGGGGAGGCTGCGTGGGCGTTGCGTGGGAGTCGAGCGGAGAGGGTAGAAAATCGTTGGAGGGCGATGCGCGCGTCGAACTACGCGCGCGCTGTTCTCGCGACTGTCGCCTCTACTCGCCCTGCCGCCTTGCTGACGTCACTGCTGACGTCACTTCACACAGTACCTCCTTCTCTCTCCCTTACTCGCAGGTCTAATTGCTAGTTATTATAATATTGAGATGCTTGCCTACCGAATGAATAAACGTCGTCTGCGAGAGTGTTTTAAATCTACCAATCAAATAGTCTGGCTCTATGCGAGCCGCGTATAACATCTCCTTGGGGGGATCAAGCTTTATGGTTCGATTATTATGTTTCGGGAGGAGTGAAAAAAGTGTTTAAAATAGCGTGACTTAGTTTTTTTTTCCTCTTCGAAAATAAGTTCTAAATTGAATGAATAATAGGAATCAAAGTTCTGCGGCGTCAAAGTTTTTGCGTCTAGAAGTAGAAAACAAAAACAAAAGTGGTAGAGGGAAACAGGGGTGAGTTTTCCGTGGTTCCTGTATTAACAAAACGATGAAGAGGAACAAAAGAACGAAGATTGGCACCGGTGAAAATTTTGTTCTAGTGGCCCTTTCATCCGAGAAGAAAAGGCCAAACCGATGCAGTGCAATGAGAGCTTGAGGAATATTCAAAGAGAAATGGAGTCACCCAAACTTTGCGAGTCTTTTAATTGCTTTACGCGGAAATTAATTGCGGAAGTCTAACTTCCGTGAATATCCGGAATTTATTGAACGTCTTCTGAACGTTTTCACTTAAAGGGGATCGAAAGCCTTTTTTGAATGAATATCTCTTTTTCAGAATATACGATATTATCTATTTTTATATAAAATAGAACCATCATTCGCGCGCTAATTTTTCAGTTCGAGAAGAAAAATAGTTTTCAGTACAAAATGAAAGTTCCGAATAAGAATTTCAACAAAACAGTACATTTTTAACCAAAAAAATATTCAATATTTTAATCTTTTAACCAAAAAAAGATGAATTTTTAGCGAAATAAATGACAAATCTTCAACCAAATAGAATTATTTTACAACAAGGTTTCAACTAAAAAAGATGAATTCAGAACAAAAAATGTAATAGTTAATATATAAATAAAAAACAACAAAAAAGTTGAATCTTCAACCAAAGCAGAACAATTTTCAATCAGAAAGTTACATTTTTAACTGAAAAAAATTCAAGCAGATTATAATTTGAGGGAAAAAATAATTTATAATACAAAATGAAAGTTTCAAATGAATAATCCAGAAATTTTAAAGAGAATTCGACTCAATTTATCAGATACTTAAGACTTTTAGAATATTTTAAGAAATTCAATTTTTGTTTTATAAATTGTTGAAAATCTTTTTAAGTTTTAAAATATTTTAAATCTCTTCAAAACTTCAAAAATTCTTAGATATCTTTCAAACTTAATTATTCTGAGAAATCTTAAGAAAATATTTTAATTCTCTTGAAACGTTTAAAAATTCTTAAAAAGCTTCTTTTTTCAAAATCTTCAAAACTCTAAATTTTTAAAACAAAATTTTGAAACTTTTACAAGTTTTCAATCATTTTTTAATCTTTTCAAAGCTTCTATATCTTCTCAATATTTTCCAAGATAATTCAAATTTCCCCTTAAATTTAAAAAAGACCTGCATAAGCTTCCCAACCTTTTGAATACTTTTTAAAAGAATTGGAATTTTTCCTAAAGCATGAAAAAAATTCAGCATATAAAAAAGTATTGAAAATCTTCACGATTCTTTTCTGACAATTTTATAGATACCTGGAAATCTTTCTAAATTTTATCTAAAAATTAGTTTTTCAAAATAAAAAGGCATAACAATTTTTTCCAGAAAGTCTTCAATTATTTTTTAATTTTCTCAAAACTTGTAAATGTATTTTAAAATTATTCGAATTTTTGTTAACATTCTGAAAAAATTCTGCAAAATTAACATAATTGCCATAAAATCATCTAGATTCTTTTTTGCCAATTTTGGAAATCTTTTCAAATATATTGAAACCTTTTTAACTATTCTTTTGAAATAAATTTAAAGAAATAAAAAATTACTCTAAAAGTTCGCAGAAATCTTATGACATTTTTTTATTCTGTTTTAACCTTTCAAAATTTTGAAAAAGTTTTCGAATTCTTGGTTTGAAATCATCAAGAATCTACAGTTTGCATTGCATTTGTTAAAATCTTGTTAAGCTTAAAATTATTTTTTTATCTTTTCAAAACATCTAATTATCTCTTAAAATTATTCCAGTTTTTTTTTAATTTTCTAATCCTACGAAATAAAAAAATTTTACTTCAAAAACTTCTACAGTCTTTTCCGAAATTTTGGAAAATCATTCGAAGGAATTTTAAGACACAAGTTTTTCTTTCAAAATTCTTAAAAAGCTTCAAAATTTTATTTCAAAATCTTAAGAAATCTACATTTTGTTCAAAATCTGTTGAAAACTTCTTAAATCTCAAATTATGTTTGAATCTATTCCTAAAACTTTGAATTAAAAAAATGTAATATTTTAAGATTTTCAAAGCTTAAAATTAATCTTTTGAAATAAAACCTACTTTTTTAAACCAAATTCTTAAATTTTACACTAAAAAGATAAAAAATGGAATAGGTTAATATTAAGTGAAGAAAATTAATTCTTATCCAAAAAGATGAATGTTTAAGCAAGAAGAATAATTTTCTACCAAAAAAAGACGAATTTTTAACCAAATTGACGACGTTTCGTCTAAATAGTGCAATTTTCCACTAAAAGAGATTGATTTACAATCAAGAATGAAATAGTTAGATTTTTATTTCAAAAAATTTATTTTCAACCAGAGATTAGTTTTCTAGAAAAAAAAGAATTTTTAGTAATTGTCTTGAATCTTCAACTTGAAAAGATAAATAAATTTTTTACCAAATAGTTGAATCTTCAACAAAAAAATATAAATTTTAAATAAAAAATGGATTAGTGAAAATTTCAGTTAAAAAAACTAAGTTTAAAAAAATATATTTTTCCACAAAATATTAAAATTTTTACACAAATGATTTTCTATTGAAATAAAGAATTTTGAACCAGAAAAGTTTTTGTGAAAAAAGTAGTTTAACTTTCAAATAAATGGCTGTTTAGGTGAAAAACATGAATTTCCAATTAAAAATGGAATATTCAAATAAATTAATTTTATAGAAAAATAATTGATGTTTTCGCAAAATGCATGAATTTTCAACGAAGACGATAAATTTTCTACTAAAAAAGACGAATTTCCAAAATAAAACATGAATTTTCATCTAAATGTTGAAACTTTTAACCAGAAATGGGATATTTAAAATTTTCTATAAGAAAATTAAGTTTCAATGAAAAAACAAAAAATTTTCAAGAAAATTGTTGAAAACTATTGAGATAACCAGAGTTGTTTCCCCCTTGGAATTTCGTTCCCACTATTTTTTAGGTAGGGTAGGATTATTGAGAAAAAAATAATTCAATTTTAATTTTGCAGACTCCTTCTTGTTAGGAGAAAAGTTTAAACTTAAAATTCAAGTCAAACTAAAAAGCAAAATTAACCGAGTTCCATTTTCACTGAAATTTTCAGCGGAAAGAGTGCAAACATTTCCTAGGAAACTCAAACAAAAGTTTCCCGAACCAGAATCGGTTCAATGACTTTGTTTAAAGTTTTCTGCGTGTTTGACACTAAACTCTCGCCTGCTGTGTTAATGTCGAGCAGAATATCTTTTACTTGCCTGAATTTGTTGGAAAATGATAAGTTTATTTTAAACTCAAAATTTAAACTTAAAAAAAAATTTTCAATTTAAAGTCAAAAACTCAAAACAAAATTCTATAATTTTTCCTCGACCAATTTTTTTTTCTTGACCATTAACATTCAAATACCATTAACATTCATACACAAATTGAAAATTTTTAAATTTATATATTTTAAACAAAAAAAGTGACCTTTCTACGATAAAAGACGACTTCTTAAAAAAATACTTGAAATTTCTACAAAATAATTAAATTCTCTACCAAACAATTAAAGTTTCAACGAAATAGTCGAATTTTCAAGTCACAACAAGAAAATGTAATAGCTGTTATTTCAACCAAGAAGGATGGAATTTCAATTTAAAAGAAATGTATTTTAAAATCAAAACGACGAATTTTCAACAAATAAAAATTTTCCAGTAGTGAACGAAAATTGAATTTTCAACCGGAAAAATAGGAATTTTCAGCAAAAAAATTAATTTTCAAACAAAATAGTTAAATTTTCAACCAAAGAGATAAAGCTTCATTAAAAAAAAATTCAACAGAATAGTTCAACTTTTACCCACGCAGTTAAATTTTCAATTAAAAAAGATCAGTTTTCAACTAAATAGTCAATATATAACCAAACAGATGAATTTTCAACTAAAAATATGAATCTTCAGCAAAAAATCAATTCTTACCAAAGTGGTTCAAACAAAATTTTCAAACAAAATAGTTTAAATAAGAAGTACATTTTCTACGATGATACTTGAATTCTCAGCCCAAAAAGAAGAATTATCAATAACAACAGTTGAAGTTTCATACAAAAAGGATGACTTTTTAAAAAAATTATTTAATTTTCAATCAAATAGTTGAATTTTGATCCAAGAAAGATTAATTTTCTACTAAAACAGATGATTTTTTAAATCTGAAGGACAAATATTAAAAAATGTAGTTGAATTTTCATCCACAAAATATTTTAATTCATTTTAAAACACAAAATGTGAATTTTTCTCAAAAGGTAACTTTTCTAAGAAATAGTTTAATTTTCAACAAAAAAGTAGATTTTTGGACCAAAAAGGATGGCTTTTTAGCAAATTAATTAAATTTCCAACCAAACAGTTGCATTCTTATAAAAGGAAGATGAATTTTCTAGTCATATTATTTTTTAAATAAAAAAGATACATTTTCAAAAAAAAAGTCGAATTTTCATCAAAAAAAGATTTGAGTTGATTTGGTTCACAATTCATATCTTGCAGGCAAAATTCTACTATTCGGCTGAATATTTGACTATTTTATTTAAAATCCGTTTTTTAAAGTTTAAAATTAATTTTATTTCCAACTTCATTTTCTCAACTGAAAATTGAACTAATCCATTTTTCGCTGAGAGTTGATCGTTTTTATCTGAAAATTCAACTATTTTGTTGAAAAGTCGCATTTTTGGTTAAAAATTCATATTTTATGCTTGAAAATTTAACTATTTGGCTGAAGATTTAAACATTTGGTTGAAAATCCATTTTTAACTTAAAAATAAATTTTCTTGACTGAGAATGAATTTTCTTAACTGCAAATTTAACATATTCATTTACAGTTGAAAATTCCACAATTTAGTTAAAAACTGATGTATTTTGGTATAAAATCCTCTTTTTTCTAAGGAAACTAATCTTCTTGATTAAAAATTCAACTGCTTGGTTTAAAGTTGAACTATATTATTTGAAAAATAAGTTTTTTAGTTGAAGGTCCATCTATTTGGTAGAAAATTCAACTATTTTGTTGAAAATTCGTTCTTTTTTTGGGTTAAAAATCAAGTTTTTCAAGTGAAGCTATTCCATTTTTGGTTGAAATTGATCCATTTTAGTTTAAAATTCAACTATTTGGCCTAAAAATCAATGTACTGGTTGAAAATGTTTCTTTTCGAGTTTAAAAATCTATTATTTTTGTAGAAAATTCAACTCTTTTCGAATAATAACGTATTGGTCAAAAATTCATATTTTGTGGTTTAAAATTCAACACTTTTCTAGAGAATTCACCTTTCTGGTTTGAAAATTCAAAAATTTAATTGACATTTTTTTTCTGTTTTGACTAAAAAATCTTTTCTGGTTGAGAATTCAACTCTTTTGTCAAAAATTTGTCTTTTTTGTTTGAAAATTCATCTCTTTTGGGAGACATTTGATCTTTTTTGGTTAAAAATTGATCTGTTTCGGTCGAAAATTCAACTATTTTGTTTTTAATTAAAAATATTTTTTAGTTGATGTGTCAATTCTTATATTTTTTGTTGAGAATCAATCTTTTTTTATTGAAAATTCAACCATTTCGTTGAAAGTTGAATTTCTTTATAAAAAGTTAAATTCCAAAAAATAAAGATTTGCGTTTTTGTATAGAAAATTTGTCCTTTTGAATTGAGAATTCATTAATTTTGGTATGAAAACTCTTGTTTGAAAATTCAACTATTTTCTACAGAATAGTCCAGTTGTATTGAAAATTTCACTGTTTTCTAACAAACTCACCTTTGTGGTTTGAAAATTCAACAATTTTTTCAACATTTTTTTTTCTCTTGACTAAAAAATCTTTTCTGGTTGGAAATTCAACTCTTGCTGGAAATTCGTCTTTTTGGTTTGAAAATTCGTCTCTTTTGCTGGAAATTTTATCTTTTTTGGTCAAAAATCAATCTTTTTTGGTGCACAATTCAGCTATTTTGATTTTCATTTAAAATCATTTTTTGGTCGAAGTATCAATAATTATAATTTTCATTGAGAATCAATCTTTTCTGATTGAAATTTCAACTAATTTATTGAAATTTGAACTTCTTGGTCAAAAATTCATTCTTTTTGTCAAAGATTCGCCGTTTTGGATACCAAATTCGTCCCTTTCCATTGATAATTCATTATTTCTTGGTAGCAAAGTTCTTCGTTGAAAATTCATCTTTCTTTTTTGAAAATTCAACTATTTTCTACGAATATTGAAAATTGATTTTATTTTTTGAAAATTGAACTATTTGGTTCAATTTTTACTAGGAATTTGTATTATCATCAGAGATGGTAACGATAAATCAGAAGAGAAATCTTTTCACACACTGAGAAAATGGAAATCTACAATACCGATCAAAATTATCTCCTCTAATACAGAAAATCTTTAATGTCTTCTCAGACTAGATGGAGCTGTAAATCAACCATTTTTTAAATTAAACTTAATCAGAAAAAATATCTTCTCCTTTCGCTTCTCTGGGATTCGAACGCCAGGTCAACTGATTGCCGGTCAGGTGCTCTACCACTAAGCTTCTAGAGAAATCTAGTATCTAAGTCTTCTACTAGAAAATTTGTAAATTTATAGCTTCATCTAGTCTGAGAAGACGTTAAAGATTTTCTGTGTTAGAGGAGATAACTTTGATCGATATTGTAGATCTCCATTTCCACAGTGTGTGAAAAGATTTCTCTTCTGCTTGATCGTTACCATCTCCGATGATAATACAAATTCCTAGTAAAAATTTACTTGTATTAAAACATAATATCTTACAGAATAAAAAGTGTTTCTGAAAAAGGATTCTTCCTTCGATTTCTCTAGTAGCTTAGTGGTAGAGCACCTGACTGGCAATCAGTTGACCTGGCGTTCGAATCCCAGCGGAGCGAACAGAGAAGATCTTTTTACTGAATAAATTTAATTAAAAATTTTTTTAATTTATAGCTACATCTAGTCTGAGAAGACGTTTAAGATTTTCTCTATGAGAGGAGATAACTTTGATCGATATTGTAGATTTTCATTTTCAAAGTGTGTGAAAAGATTTCTCTTCTGATTGATCGTTACCATCTCCGATGATAATACAAATTCCTAGTAAAAATTTACTTGTATTAAAACATAACATCTTACAGAATAAAGAGTGTTTCTGAAAAAGGATTCTTCTTTCGATTTCTCTAGTAGCTTCGTGGTAGAGCACCTGACTGGCAATCAGTTGACTTGGCGTTCGAATCCCAGCGGAGCGAAAGGAGATCCGTTTTCTGAATAAATTTAATTAAAGATATTTAGTTGAAACTTCATCTTTGTAGGTCGAAAATTCAACTATGCAATTATAAATGCAATCATTTTATTGAACATGCAATTGTTTTGTTGAAAAATCAACTATTTTGTTGAAAAGTCATCTTATCGTTAGAAAATTCAACTGCTTCACTGAAAATTTGACATTTTGGACTCAGAAATCATCTTCTTTAGATTGAAAATTCATCTTGTTTGGTAGAAAATTCATCTTTCTTGATTGGAAATTTAACTTTCATCTAGAAAACTTGTCTCTTGCCTTGAAGATTTTACTGTTTATTTAGAATTGAAGGTGTTTGTGTTTAATGTGAGTATTTTAATATAAAAATTTGACCATGTGGTTAAAAATTCGTTCTGAAAGGTTGAAAATTCATTCATTTGGTCAAAAATTCATGTCTTTTTCTTGAGAGTTCAACTATCTGGTTGTAAATACAACTGTTTTGAATAATTTTTTTATAAAAAAAGATCTTCTCCTTTCGCTCCGCTTGGGAACGAACCACAGAACTACTGATTTCCGGTCAGCTGCTTTCCCATTAAGCTACTAGAGAGATCAAAAGAAGAAACTTTTTTCAGAAATACACGCATTATTTTGCTAGATGAATGTTCATCTAGCCTGAAAAGACGTTAAATGTTTTCTGTTTTTCTCTAATGATAATACAGATTCCTTGAAAATTTTGATTTGTACCATCTAGAAAAATAATGCGTGTATTTCTAAAAAAAGTTTCTTCTCTCGATCTCTCTAGTAGCTTAATGGGAAAGCACCTGACCGGAAATCAGCAGTTCTGTGGTTCGTTTCCCAGCGGAGCCAAAGGGGAAGATCGTTTTTCAGAAAAACATTATCTAAAATAATTTTTCTCTCATAGCTTCATCTAGTCTGAAAAGACGTTAAATATTTTCTGTTTTTCTCTAATGATAATACAGATTCCTTTACAACTGTTCCATCTGAAATAAATTTGTTGTTGAAAATTCAACTATTTTGTTAAAAATGCAATACATTACGACTTGAAATCTTAATATTTTCTTATTGAATTGAATATGGCAACTATTCGTCAATTTAATTTCAAAGAATGTATTCCTCTATTATTCCTATTATTCTGTTAAAATCTTATCTGTGACGTCACTCTGAGGGGTTCAAACTTTCTATGATGATATGGAAGTTTCTGATGTCATCCAAAATTAAAATCTTACAATTAAACCAAATCCCGATCAGGGTAAGGGTAATTCACTCGGTTCAAGCTGTCTAGCAATCACCCCAGGTGGAGAGCTTCACAAAGTCATCATATATTATTAATCACACAGAAGTACGCAAATCCCTTCTCTAATTGTTTTACCAATATCATAGATATCGCTGGTTTAGCTATAAATTTTTCCGTAAAGAAGAAATCTACAGTATCATGTAATGGAATTATGCCTGAACGCTGTAATTGAAACTTAATATTTTCATGAAGCCAGCAGACTACAATGAGGGAACGTCAAAGTATTGTCGAAGCTCGTGAATACGTACAGCGAGTAATGGGCTCGTTTGAATTATCCTTTGTCTGGCGTGAGTCTGCATCATACTTAAGGATCTTCTGGGTTTAATGCGCGTTATTCCATCTCCTCGGATTCTACTTTTAATATGCATCAGCGAATGTGAAGCGTGGTTATAAATTTTTCAATTAATTCATTTGAATAGATAGAATCGAACTTTTATTATTAGGATAATCTGTTCAATGGTTGGCCACCGCTCAATGATTGGCCACTTCACTTAAATATGCTTATATGAAAGAATATTCACAAATATAACTACGATTAAAAAGAACCGGTGATGCTGAATGAGCAAGGAATTTAAACGAAAAGCTGTATATCGATAAATTGGTGGCCAATCATTGTTATCGTGAATAAAGCGGAAACATAATGATTGACCACAATATATAAATAGCAAATTACTAATATCATTGTAAACATTCATTCAGGATTGTTTAAAATTTTTACAGACTATGTATTTAATTTCTTATCACTTTGTCTTAAAAATCATGTCGAAAACAGTTTTTGGCTCCTGTCAATCATTGTCCGATTTAGAAGCTGTGTGCTTTCAAAATCAATATTTTGCACTTCGTTTGACGCCTATAGTGTTTTTTAGAAATTTTTCATCTGGAAAAATTCCTTGAGTGGCCAATCATGGTACCATTTGACCCGCCGGATGCAATAACCAGCCCGACGCTCGAAAACGCGTAAAAGTATTGTTCGATCGTCTCAAAGAAAGAAAATGTTTAAAATCGAAAAATCAATTTTCTGAAAACGTAGAATTCTGGATGAAATCAAAAATAAAAAGATAATAAGGAAGTGAAACTTTTTCCTCTGAGATTTTTTTTGCCAAACGTGTATTTTTAATAATAAAAACGAAATATTGAAAAAAAGTTTCTTCCTGATTTAATTAAGTTTTATAACTTAAATCGTTCTAACTCGGCCAAATATTATTGGAATGAGGTCTTATTTGTAGGACGTATTGAAAATACTCTACCGATGCCTAGAAAATCAATAAAAAGTTCACACTCGCTTATTGTTAAATAATATTTAATTGTAAAATGAGGTAAATCGATAATTGTGTTTTCTTGTTTTCGCCGGTAAAAAGTATCTAGGTGACATCGACTTTCCAACAACTTTCAGTGAGTGATTTGTTTAGCAATGTTGAATGAAGTTTTTTTTTAAATTTAATATCAAATCGTTGAAAATTTACTGAGATATTCAGATTTGGAAAAAGCACTCGACGTCTGTCCGCGCTGTTAGCTAATGCGTCGCTGGGACTGCTCTGTCAGGCAGCGTTCTTCAAGTTCAGTCTGCGCGGGCAGACGTCGAGTACTTTTTCCAAATCTGAATATCTCAGTAAATTTTCAATTTTTTTTTCAATTTGATTGTAATACGAAGTAATTCAAGTAATTCGCAGTAACTCATTCGTGAGCCGGAGTAATACACTGATAAACCGGAGTAATCCACTGGTAAATTGAAGTAATCAACCTCCAGTCCGAAGTAATTCAGAGTAATCCATTCAAAATCCAGATAATTCCGAATAATTCAGGTAATCCAAGTAATCCACTAGTAAAATAGTTTGATCCACCTATAATCCAGGATATTTCACTTGTAATCCAGGTGCTTCGAAGTAATTCAGGTAATCCAAGTAATTAACTTATAATCCAGAGTAATCCAGGTCATTTGAAGTAATTTACATAAGTAATCCAAGTAGTTTTCAACTATTTTGTTGAAAATTTGTTGTTTATTTTTGCTCAAAAGTAATTTTATCAACTGAATATCTAAGCGTTCCATTTTTGGTATAAAATTGATCTTTTTTATTCAAAAATTAATGTATTTTGTTGAAAATTTGTTGTTTTTTTTCTGTAGAAAATTAATGTCTTTCATTGAAAATTCATAATTTTGATTGAAAATTCAACCCTTTCGTGAAAAAGTATTCTAAATTGTAGCGAAATTCAACAATTTTGTTACAGCGTCATATTTGTGAGTGAAAATGCAACTGTTTAATTGAAAATTCGTCTTTTTGGGTTACAAATTCAACTATTTTTAAAGCAAATCAATTTTTATTAATAAAAATTTAACTATATCTTTGAAAATTCGTTGTTTTGGTTAAAAAAAAATTTTTTAACTGTAAATTTAACTGTTCCATTTTTAGTTGATAATTTATCTTTTTTTAATTGGAAATATTCAACTACTTGGTTAACTATTCAGTTTTCTGGTTGAAGATTCTTGTTTTCAGTTGAAAATGGTTAGGCTGGAAATGTAACTATTTTCTTATGAATTTGATTTTTTTTTGGTTAATTGAACTGAAAATGCAACTATTTCATTTTTGGTGAAAATTTATCTTTCTTAGCTGAAAATTAATTTATTTTCTTAAAATTTCATTTTTTGGTAGAACATTAAGATTTTTTCTTGAAAATTCATGTTTTTGGTTGATGACTTAACTATTTTGTGGAAAATTAAATTATTTGGTTAAAAATTGATGTATTTCGTGGAAAATGGTCTTTTTGGCATAAAATTAATCTTCTGGCTTAAAAATTTGTTCTTTTGGTCGAAAATTGAACTATTTTGCTGAAAAACTTAACTAGTTTTACCATCTTTGTTTGTTGAAACAATAAATTTTTTTATTGAAAATGTAGCTATCTCACTTCCATTAAAATGTATCTTTTTTAGTTTAAAAATTCAACTATTTCGTTGAAAATTCATGTCTTCCGTTAGAGATTCGTCTGTTTTGTTAGAAAATTAATCTTCTTGGATAAAAAATCATGTTTTCAGTTGCAAATTCAGCGCTTCGGTGACAAATTATTTTACTTTGCAGGAAATGCAACAATTTTGTTACAAAGTCATTTTTTCGGATTAAAATTTAACTTTTTTGTTCAAAATTCGTCCTTTTGGGTTACAAATCAAACTGCTTTTGTAAAAAATTCATTTTTTGTTGTTAAATATTCATCATTTAAGTTGAAGGCTCATCTCTTTTGTTAAAAATTCAACTATTTTGTTGACAATTTCTTGATGCTATAAAATATGTTTTTCATTCAGTATATTTCAAATTCAATAATAATTTCTATAAAAAAAAGTTTGGAACTCCCATAGGATCATTTTTGTCTCCTATGTTAGCTGAAATTGTTATGTAGGATTTAGAGAATGAAGTTTTACAAAAAATTGATTTTGATATTGATTTTTATGCAAGACATGTTGATGATTCAGTACTTAGTGTACATAAAAATAATGTTAACACTCTTCTTAATGCTTTTAGTAGTATACACCCAAGATTACAATTTACTGTTGAAATTGAAACTGAAGGAAAATTAAATTTTCTTGATTCGACTTTAATTAAAACCGATGAAAGACATATTATCACTGACTGGCATAGGAAAAAGATTTGTTCCGGAAGAACACTTAGTTTTCTCTCAGATCACTCTATTCAAAATAAGATAGGAATTATTAAAAATTTGATTGATACAGCCCTTAAATTATCACATACAGTTTACCAAGAAAAAAATCTTGAACTATGTGAACAAATTCTTTTTCTAAACAATTACCCTTTTGAGTTCTTAGAAAAACATGCGCATAACAGAATAAATTATATCAAAAACAAAAACAATGATCAAAATAAAATAAACAAATGATAAATGGTTTCTAAAGGAACCCAAAGTATGGATTTCAAACTGTTCTAATAGAACCTTTTGTCACTTCCACCTTGACTCACTTCAAAGATTTTACAATTTAATGATGCATATTTTACTTCATAATTTGGGATAAATAATATTACACTGGGTGAAATTTAATGAAGGAACTAAGGGATTTCATGGCATATCCAAATGTTTCGAAGAATTTGAAATATTTTAGGATAATTTAAAACTCCAAGATTTCTTAATCGATTCCAATAATTTGAAGGTATATCAAAGGATTTTGAAGATTTCATTGTATTTCTATACATTCCAAAGAATTTCAAAACGATTTCGAATATTTCAATAGATATCAAAAAGTTGCAAAGAATTTTAAATATGTGAGGTTATTTTAAAAACACCAAGAATTTTTCAATAGATTTCAATCAATTAAAGGATTTTAAAGGACTTCAAAGATTTTATCGTATCTTCGAAGATTCCAAAGAATCTTCAAGAGATTTCAAAGATTTTATGGGATATCAGAAGATTTCAAAGAATTTGAAATAATTAAGGGTATTTTAAAACTCCAAGATTTTTCAATCGATTTCAAATTAGAGGAATTTTCGAGGATTTCAAAAATTTTGTGGTATTTTTAAGGATTCCGAGGAATTTCACAGATATTTTAAAGATTTCAAGGGATATCAAAAGATTTTAAAGTATTTGAAAGATCTAAGGGTATTTTAAAACTCCCAGATTTTTCAATCGATTTCAAATTAAAGGGATTTTGGAGGATTTCAAAGATTTTATGGTGTTTTCAAAGATTCCGTTGAACATTCAAGAGAATAAAAAGGTTTTAAGAGATATCAAAAGATTTAAAAGAATTTAAAATACTTAAGGGTATTCTAAAAGATTCCCAGGATTTTTCAATAAGTTTAAATAAACTGAAGGATTTGAAAGGATTTCAGAGATTTTTCTGGTTTTTTTAAAGATTCCGAAGAATTGCAAAGAGATTCTAGAGATTTCAAGGGATATCAAAAGATTTCAAAGAATCTGAAATATATAAGGGAATTTTAAAACTCTTAAATTTTTCAATCGGTTTCAAGTTAGAGAAATTTTTAAGGATTTTAAAGATTTTCGGGTATTTTCAAAGATTCCGAGGAATCTTAAAGAGAAAAAAAATATGTCAAAGGATATCAACAGATTTCAAAGAATTTAAAATACTTAGGGGTA
>CAKNYM010052884.1:354044-383673 GCA_932195095.1 Andricus curvator
AAGAGGAATGGAGAAGGAAAGATTGTAAATAGAGGAGGAAGTAAATATAAGTAAATGTAAATATTGTAAATAGTAGATAAGTATTAGGTATTAGTCGCGGAGGCAGAGTTTGGTAATGCGAGGCAAGCAAGAAAGTAGGGACATGCGAGCGAGGCGAGCCGAAGCGAGGAAGGCAATGCGATAAGAGCGAGCGGCGTTAGAGATAAGGTGTGGAAGGATGTTAGTTTTGAGGCTTAGTTTTAAGAAAATTCTGTAAAAAATGGAAGTGTAAGCAAGTCAATTTTTTAAGGCCAGCAGGCTAAAAAATAAACGTTTATCTATCTATATAATTGAACAATTTTTTATGGAAAAAATGTAATTACCAACTCACGGAATGGTTACGAAATTCCTGGGTCATTTTTGGAGTATTAGTATTGTTGAAATAAAAAGCAATAGTAATCTAAATAGATTTTTTCTAGTAACGATATATGTCCAATAATATAAAGTAAGTAAATTTTCTGTAAATAAGTTATATTTGGTTAAATAAATATACCATAATAATATAAATATGGAGGTTAAGTTCAAAGATGAATGGTTATAATTACCATGTTTAGATTAAATTTCAATCGTTTTGTGTGTTGAATAACAAGAGCATTAAAAATTAGTTAACAATGTGAAGTTTCAAAATTAAAAAGTATGTTTTATGAAAATTATTATGAGAGCAGGATGGAGAAGCATCTTGCTCCCATAAAGATGACGCCAAAAGTGACTGTGAAGGAAATTTTAGCAACCTAACATACATTAAAGATGGAGGATGAAGGCGCTAAATTTGAATGTAATTAAAACAGTTGAAGAGTAAGAAAATTATATTCAAGATGTAGAAACAGCAAGATAAAATAGATTTAATAGTATTTGATATTTTATGAACATTCAAGATAGATTTCATAAGAATAACTCTAAGATAGAATTGTAAGATTCATTAAGATGATCAAGATCAGTGATTTTATTCAAACAGTTATCTAGTTCTTTTTTAATAAAAACCATTTCAGCAAAGGCTCTTTTTATAGGATGATTCTCTTGATGCAAAACTTCAATTTCATCCCAAAGAAAAAAGTGAGCAATATTATCATCAGTTTTATTATATAAGTGGTCGTTAAGAACATTATTGTAGTTTAATCTAACACTATCCTGGTGTTCTTTACGCCTGATGTGTAAAGGTCTTTTTGTTTGATTTTGAGGGGTTATTATCAATTTTTTCATAAGTTGTTTTATCATTTAACATTAATTCCAGTTTGTTATAATAATCGTGTTTATTGAGAATAACAGTAATAACGTTACCTTTGTCAGAACGTGTTATAAAAAGTCTTTATGTCTTTTCAGAAAGGTTTTTGTTTCAGAAATGTTCTTAGAAATAATTCTATCTCAGTCAGAAATTATGCTAGGTTTTTTTAAATATTGATTAGATGAGGAAAGTATTTTATTTCCTAATTCTGCTTGTGATTTATCTGGAATTTTATCAAAGCTACTTTCTACATCTTTTACAATTCCAAAGATTTTTTGATTTTTTGAGGTTAGAAAATTGGAACTAAATTCAGCCCTATCCGACTTCCAAGCTTTTGCATGGATGGCATCCGTAATTATATAATTCCAAGTGGTAGTACCAAAAAGATCCGACAGAGAGCGCCACTACTGCCTCTATACAGTTTAACAGTATCTGTTATGGGATAATAATGTGAATAAATAAAATAATGTTTTTTTCACTACAAAATAAATGTTGAATCTATTACAATAGATTCATAGACTTTCTATAATAATTTTTCCAAAAAAAATCTGAGGAAATAGTGATAGCGATAGAGAAAATAGTTAAAAATACATATGGTTTTCCACACAATGTCAAAGTGTTATAAAGATTGAATTATTAATAATTAATAATAATGTAATTACCTGACGGAATAATTCACCTGGAAACATAATTTCAAAATTAATTCACATAATTAAAAAATAATTGATGGTTAGTAATATTAAGTGATATATGTTGTACTTAGACAAATACATGTAATTGTTTTTAAAAAGGTGTTTTAAATTTGTAGGTAGGAAAAATAATTTATTGGTGATAATCTTATTTTTGTTGATAAATAACATCGATAAAATTACTATATTATTTGCAACAATATTATAACTAATCAATCGCATTGATAAAAAATTATAATTTTTTATGTTTCATTCTTTACCGTAGAAAATATGTAGTGAATTATCAATTAATTATAAAATTAACAGCATTGTTTTAGATAGTAAAATCACATTCTAAAAATTGATGCTATTACAATTCATAATATGTATTGGTAATGAAACAAAAGTATTTTCATTGTCTTGTTTTCATAATTAAAAAAAAGTGCACATCTTTTTGAAAAAAAAAATTTTTTACTAAACATTTTATTGCAACTTTTGTTGTTTTTCCATAAATTTAATTTGTTTATTTTCAATTATATTTTTTAGGCTTTTAACTTAAAATGCACATCCCAGCGTAAGGTGGTTCCAAATAAATTTTTAGAAATAATTTAGGCGAAAAATTTTGTTAAATAAAGCGTTATTGTAGCTTGTGTCCTTTTTTCAAAAAGTTGATGTTTTCATTTTTAATATGTTCTTAAAACAAGAGTTTATAATAAATTTGTAGATATTTTTTGGTTGAACAACTTTTGTCTTTTCATTTTCTTCGTCTCTTCTGTCGTTTTTCCAAAAATTTAATTTTTTTATTTATAATCTTACTTTTTATCTAAAAATTACTGATAAAAAATTTGTAAATTCATTTTGGTAGAACAACTTTTGTCTATTAATTTTTTTTTGTACCTTGTGTCGTTTTTCAAAAAAAAAGAAAATTTTATTTTGAATGTTATTTTTTACGATTAAAACAAAAACTACGCGTCCTATCAAAAAATTATTGAGGACAAATTTAATGAGTTTTCATTCATTTTTGGAAAAGCAACTTTTTTCTATTCATTTTGTTTAATAAATGTCGTTTGTCCAAAAATTTAATTTTTTTATTGTGAATATTATTTTTTACGATTAAAACAAAAACTACGCATCCTATCAAGAAATGAATGGTACCAAATTTGTAGATATTTCTTGGGTGCATAATTTTTGTTTCTTCATATTTCTTAGTATCTTGTACAGTTGGATGGCAAAATGGAATTTTTGATTTTTTTTTGTGACATCAAAATTTGAATTTTCGATTTTTCATGAAAATTCAAAAAGTTATTATGATAATCTTGTCCTAATTTGATAAAGCAACTTTTTTCTTCTCTTGACTTTTTTCATATCGTGTGTTGCTTGGCTTAAAATGTTAATTTTGGGGGGGGGGGGGATTTTGAAAATATTGTAACTCTGATAATTTTCCTTTTATCGAAAAAAGTCATAAGAATAAATTGTTCAAGTTTCCGAGTACTACGAACAGCCGTACACAGAATTTTTAAACCTATACAAAAATGGTCTAAAAAAATTTGAAAATGCACAATCCAATCCGAGTAGTTTTTCAAAAGTTACCCGACATACAGACAATGACAACAACAACAACGAGAACGACAGACACCGACGTAAAAACTATTTTTTCTGACTTAGGGGGCCTCAAAACATCGACATTTGATGGAATCCGCGAAAGCCATTTTTCGCATAAAACCAATACCTTCTCATTATGATGAGAATGTAAAAACATGTTTTTTTTTTCATTAAATGATGAAAATTTCAAGAAATATACATGCTAAAAATTTGAAAAAAATTATTGCTCCGTTAAGATTGTAACTAAATTGTAACTGAAATTGTTAATACAGTTAAAAAAAATTATTGCATCAAAAAATGATAGTTTGAAAAAATCCTTTTACCGAAATATTCATTTGATTTTTAAATAATAAAAATATCTAGTTCTGCACTGCAACCTTTCAAAATTTATTATTGCAGCTCGCAATATACGTGGACAGGAATTTTAGTTACAGTTGGATTTTTTTACCAAACATTGTATTTTGCCAACAAAAAGATTAAGGAAAAAAATAATTATTATTTTTGTTCATATTAAACTGAATCTTCTAAATCAATGTTTTGACATTTCTTTGAGGTTAGAATAGAGTCGAATTCCATTTGCTCGTGAGAAAGACTTTAATTCAAAGAATTTTTTACTATATTTTTGTGATAAATTTCTTCTCTTTAATATAGGCTGGGAATATTCATTTCACACTGCAAATTTCATTAATGTTTTTTAAATGTAAAAAGGTAAACAATATACATACCGATGCCATAACATTGCCAGCAGGCTCCTTCACTTCGCGCTTCCAAACTCTATCCTCATATAAAAAATGCACTTCACAAAGTAGCATCCCCGGTTTTAATATGTAATCTTTCCTCGGAATCGCCTTTTCCCATTCTAGTAGTCTATTTGCTTCAGATGGAACCGTAAAATGATGGCACTTTTCTTTATTAGGGACAACGTACCCCGAATCACAATTCGGTACGATACACCTGTGTCCAACCATTTTCCTTGCAAAAACTTCCACTAAGTATTTAGATACAATATTGTACATGTCACATCACTTAACTATTGTCAATAAAAAATAATTTTAATACTAAATATTACTATTCAATAAGAGCCCATAACAGATACTGTTAAACTGTGTAGAGGCAGTAGTGGCGCTCTCTGTCGGGTTTTTTTGGTACTACCACTTGGAAGTATATATTTACGGATATCATTTCAGGGAGTCGGATAGGGCTGACTAAATTTATCACCTAACCTAAGAATATCGTTAACTTGGTCAGGAATCTGAGTATTAGCACAATTGATAATCCAAGAATAGTTTATTATTAAGAGAATTTTGATATTCAATAATATTATAGATTATATATATTATATATGGCCAACGGCCATGCCACGCTGAAAAAACCATTCGAGAATACTCTGTGCTGTTGGCATATTATGGGTGTGGTGAGCCCAAACTTGTAGTTATTTATAACTACAAGAAAACTATCCACCTAGAAACACTACCCGAATTGGGTAGTGTCACGCCTACCCTGAAAGGGAAATGGCTTAATGGTATACATATAATATTATAGGTTGGTTTTAGAATCACCCGCAAAAAAATCAATATTAATGAATTTATGTCGTAATAATAGAAATATTATTGATTGCAAATTGTACCAAAATAACTCTTTGAGCGGATCGAACCTCAGGAACTTGAGCTGCTCGTTATTTGCATATGGCAAAACCGACACTGTGCATATATATATATATATATATATATATATATATATATATATATATATATGTGTGTGTGTGTGTGTGTGTTACAAGTGTAATCGCAAACAGGCCATAGCTCTGGGAGCTGGATATTTGTCGTTGAGGTAAACTTGTGGTCCAGCAATAATGGTCTCCTGGTCCTACAAGTGTCACTCAGTTGATCGCTGAACCGAGTCAATCTGGCTTGAATCCCTGTCGAGTCCGCGTAAACATTGTAAACGTTATTTGGGCTCTCGAAACCTCATTTCCAGGGTATTTCTGCCTTATTGGCGGTTTCGGAAGTCTCCTCGCCAGCTAGTTTATTGTCGGGAAAATAGCCCACATAAAGCCACAAAAATAGAAAAAGAATAAAAAATCAATTTTCAAAGCATCTTTCCGATAGTTATCTCTGTAGAGAGAATTAGAAAAAAGAAAAAAAAATTATTTGAATTAATTTTTTTTTAAAAAAGATCTTTCACTCCGCTGGGAGTCGAACCACAGAACTGTTGATTCCCGGCCAGGTTCTTTCCCATTAAGCTACTAGAACAGCACCTGACCGGAAATCAGAAGTTCTGTGGTTCGACTCCCAGCGGAGTGAAAGGAGAAAATCTTTTTTCAGAAAAAATTGATTAAAATAATTTTTAATTCATAGCTCCATGTAGTCTGATAAAGACGTTGAAATTTATGTTATTCGCTAATGATAATACTTTTAAATAATATAATACTCCTTTTAAAGAAAAAAAAACTTTTTAATTATTCATTCTGAAAGTCACACTAATTTATGTTGAGAGCACTACATGATATTGCCCAATGGGATTCGTATTTCAATTCATGTGAATACAAAGCACACATTAGCATACTTAACGTTATCGAATTTTCAGTCATTGTTTCCCATCACGTTCGAGATTATGAATTTTATTGCAGATCGTTGCCAGCAAATTGACGTATGGGAAGTTTTCATTTGGTAATTAAACCTCGGAAACATGTTATTGATTTATTCATGTTTTATTTTATTATTTTTAAATCTTCACTTTTTTCTAAAAAATAATAACAGTTCTGTATGCAGAAGCTTCTTAACGAAGTAGTTGAATTTTTAACTAAAAAAGATGAATTTTTAAACCAGAAAGAAATCGTTAAATTTTAACTTTAAAAACTTAATTTAAGAAAAAAAATTTTTTTAACGAGTTGAATTTTCAACCAGATAGTTGAACTATCATCCAAAGTGATGAATTTTCAACAAAGAAGATTAATTTTCCACCCAAATAGGCGAATTTTGAACAAAACACATGTATTTTCTACAAAACAGGCGAATTTTCAACAAAAAAGTTCATTCAAGACCAAATAGTTGAATTTCCAAATAACATGATGATTTTTCAATAATAACAAAAATGTTTAGAAAATAGTTTAAACCAAGCATTCGATTTTTCAATCAAAAAAAGAAATTCTTAACAAAATATGTAATAGTTAATATTTTAACAAAAAGGAATTTGATTTTCAATAAAAAACAGTTGAGTTTAAACAAAAAGATGAATTTTCAACAAAATAGTTGAATCTTCAAACATAACAGATATCTTTCTACCCAGGAGTAGCATTTTTAACCAAAAAGGATGAATTTTCAACCAAGAAGTATTATTATCTACCAAAAATAAGAATTTACAACAAAATACATTGATTTTTTATCGGAAAAAATAATTTTTCAACAAGAAATGAAATAATTACATTATCAGTTAAAAAATAGACATTCTCGACAAAAAAACTAATTTTCAAACAAAAAAGTTAAATTTTCAACCAAAGAAATGAATTTCGAAGAAAACTTCAACATTCAAGCAAAGAGTTGAATTTTCAATAAAAAAGTTTATTTTTTAACCAAAAAAACTAATTTTCTACAAAAAAAGGATAATTGAATTTTTGAAAAAATTAACTTTCAACGAAAATGAAACGAATCTTCAACAGAATATTTCATTTTTCAACCGAAGTAACTCCAACCAAAAATAAAATAGATACATTTTTAGATACAAAAAATTTTACACAACAAATTAATTACATTTTTAAATAAATAATTTAATTTTTAGCCAAATAGTTCAACTTTCCACGTAAAGTAGTTGACTTGTTAGAAAAAAATATGAATTTTCATCATGAAAGTTAATTTTCAACCAAATAGTTTAATTTTCTATCAAATTGTTGAATTTTCAACTAAAATGATGAATCTTAAAAAAAAAGAGAATTCTTTACAAATTAGTTAAGCTTTAAGCGGAGTAGTTGATTTAAAAAAAAAAATAATTTTCATCAAAAAAACAGTTGAATTCAATCTAAAAAGACGAATATTAAACAAAATATTTGAATCCTTAACCAAAGTAGAATTATTTTTAACCAAGCGTTTGCATTTTTAACCAAAAAGGATGAATTTCCAAAAGAAAAAATTAATTTTCTACCAAAAAGGACGAATTGTCTTTTTCTACCAGAAAAGAAATATTTAGCTTTTTAGTTAAACAAATTAGTTCTTAGCCAAAAAAACGAATTTTTGAATGAATATTAAATCATCAACCAAAGAGTTGAATTTTAAACTGAAAAATTAATTTCTTAAACAGAATTTTAATTTTCTACCAAAAAGATAAATTATCGACAAAACGAATGAATTTTCAATAAAGTACTGGAATTTTCTACTAAAAAGGACGAATTTTCAGCCAAACCAAATAGTTGAATTTTCAAATAAAAAAAAAAAGGAATTTTCGACCCAGAAGTAAGTAGTTGAATTTTCAGTTAAAAAATTAATGTCTTTTCAAAAATCAAACTAATTTTCATCAAAATAGTTGAATTTTCAATTAAAGAGGTGAATCTTCAACCAAAACATGAATGTTTAACAATGTAGTTCAACTGTCAACTAAGTAGTTGAATTTTTGACCAAATAAGATGACTTTTTGACAAAATAGTTGCATTTTAAGTAAAGTAATTACATTTTGAATCAAATGGTAGAATTTATGACGTAACCAAAAAATGAAATAGTTCCTTTTCCAGTTGAAAAAATTAATTTTTAACAAAAAAGAAAATTATTCAACAAAATACATCAATTTTCCACAAAACAGTTGAATTTTCCACCCGACACTATGAATTTTCAACAAAAAAGTTAATTTTCTACCAAGTTATAACTTATTCAAATAAGTAGTTTTATTTTTAAGTAAATAGTTAAATTTTCAACTAAAATAATGAATCTTCACAAAAAATTGATTTTTAAGAAAGTAGTTTAACTTACAACTAGGTAGTTCATTTTTCAAACAAAAAAGATAAATTCTCAACAAAAAATGTAATAATTGGTATTTTAACCGAAAAAGATTTCAGTTTGAATAAAAGACAATTGAATGCAATAAAAAAATACAAATTTCCAATAAAATAGTTAAATTTTAAAACAAGGAGATGAATTTTTAACTGAGAAGGTTAAGTTTATACAAAAAAAAAATGAATTTTCAACAGAATACATAGATTTTCAACTAGAAAAGATACATTTTCTACCAAATAGTTGAAATGTTAACTACAAAGGATCAATTTTCAACTAAAAATGTAACAGTCAAATTTTTAGTTTAAAAAACGTTAATTTTCAACCAAGAAAGGAACGAATTTTCAACGAAATAGTTAAATTTTCAACCAAAGAGATGAATCTTCAATCAAAAAGATAAATTCTAGATAAAATAGTTCAACCTACAACCAAGTTGTTTAACTTTTGATGAAAAAAAGATGAGTTTTCAACAAAATAGATGCATTTTCTACAAAATAATTAAATTTTCAACCAGATAGTAGAATTTTCAGCTAAAAACAAAATTTGAACAAAAAATCGAGAAAAAGAGGAAATTTCTTGAAAACGGGGAGAAAACAAATATTCTTAAAAAAGGGGAAAGGAGAAGAATATGGGAAAGAATTGAAATTAAATTTAAAAAACTGAAAAACTAAAAAAAAACTAAAAACTAAAATTAAAAACTTACAAATAATTTTTTTTAAGCGTGGTAACAAGACAAATACGTTTCAATTGTTTGCGACACTGCGTGAATGACTTAGTTTTTTTTTGAATATAAAATAAAACGTTTGTTCTTTGAAAAATAGCCAAATTCTGAATTTTCAATGAAAATAGTTTAGAAAATCAATAATTCTTATTAAATTTCAAAGCATCAATAGCGAACAATTATCAAAAAGACATTCTTAGTTGATTTTGTAAAAAACTGAACCTATTCGTTGAAAAATAGGTAAACTCTGAATTTGTTCATGCAAATTATTCAAATAATTTAAATTTCTTAATTATTTTCAAAGTATCATAGGGATGATTTATCGGAAAGGCATTATTAGTTGATTTTGTAAAAAAATTGGGCCTATTCGTTGAAAAATGGCTAACCTCTGAGTTTCTTTATGAAAATTTTTGAAGTAATTATTAATTCTTGTCAATTTTAAAAATATTATAGCCAAAAGTTATCTTGAAAGACGTTCTTAGTTGCTTTCGAATGAAATTGAGTTAATGAAAATTGTTTGAATAATTAACATTTAATTTAATTCTCAAAGTATCCTGGCGAAGATTAATCGAAAAGACGTTTTTAGTTGATTTCATGGAAAATTAGGCCTATTCGTTGAAAAATAGCCAAGATTTGAATTTCTTCATGAAAATTGTTCAAATAATTAATAATTATTATAAATTTTCAATGTAATATAGCGAAGATTCATCGAAAGACATTCTTAATTAATTTCATAAAAAATTCAGCCTATTCGTAGAAAATAGCCAAACTCTGAATTTCTTCATGAAAATAGTTTGAATAATTAATAATTCTTGTAAATTTACAATCAATAATAGCAAAAAGTCATTCGAAAAGACATTCTTAGTTGGTTCCGAAAAAATTTTCCATCGCAAAATGTAGTTGACTTTAGTAAAAAATGAAGAATATTTGTTAAAAAATAGCCAAATTCTGAATTTGTTTATAAAAATTGCTTGAATAATTGAACATTCTTATTAATTTTCAAGTATCATAATGAAGATTCACCGAAAAGGCATTGTTAGTTGATTTCGTAAAAAATTAAGCCTATTTTTTGAAAAATAGTCAAGCTCTGTATTAGTTTATGAAAATTGTTGAAATAGTTATTAATTCTAGTAAATTTGCAAATTATCATCGCAAAAAGGCCATTTGGAAAGAACTTTTTATTTGATTCTTAAAAAATGTCAGACTAATAATTGAAACATAGCCAAGCTCTCAATTTGCTTATGAAAATTACTTAGATAATAGAACATTCTTATTAATTTGTTGAAAAATAGCCAAACCCTGAATTTGTTTCGAAAAATATTTCATTATTATAATTAATGCCACAGGCATTATGTTACAGCCCAATATGTCCAAGGCGATTACGGTTAGAGTTGGATTTTTTTATTTTTTGAATAGTATGCACGAGGCTGTCCCGGTATATATTATCAGTCACGGACGCATTATTATAATCCAATCAAGTGATCCGATAAGGGCGTGTGCCTTGACATATTGGGCAAAGCCTGGTTTTTACCATCATTCACGGATTGGGTTGCAGTCAAGTCCATGATTGCGGGACCTAGAGCTTAAGGTGGGATCCGAACCACCAGAACCTTGGTAAAGGTAGATAGACAAATTTAAAGAGGTACCGGCCCAGGGATCGAACCCCGGACCTCTACGGTGAAGTCCGAGCGTCTAACCAACTGAGCCATCGAGGCTCATTTATTATTATCATTTTTTTAAAATTATTATTATAGTCTAGCTACGCTGTAACGACTATTTGCGAAGAAAAATATGAGATTATTAATAAATTCGATGATGAAAGTATAAATAGATTTGCGAATCGCGGTTAAGGTTCACATTACTTGAATGCGGAGAGGCTGGGAGAGGCAAGATCTTACCGTTCGTTGGGGCTTTGATATGGTCTGATGCGGTTACACAGGCGTGCCTTGTGCTGCGGGGTACGCTGGGGCGCCCTTCTCCCAGCGTACCGCTGCGGTTCAAGTTATTGAATTTACGTTTAATCCCAGCTTATTACACCAGCATCGTCTTTCGCCTGCTGACTTGCACAAAACTTCAATGTCAAGTATTATCCTGAAATTAGTGCAATATTAGTTCGTAATCCTGTATTAAATGTTCATTCAGAATCCCAGGCCCTGGACTCATTTGAGAAATTTAATATAGTAACAATAGCTAAAACTAATGAATTTCAAAAAATAGTAGTTGAATAGAGTTATGCATTTTTTTAAGTATTAAGTCCAGGCCTTAATTGTTTCTTGAATCTAGTATACAATAAACAGGGTGACGAAAAAGTATAGAAACCCCTAGAAATCTCTGTGGTTTGTTAAAAAAAAAATTGTCATACCCTAGGTAACTTTCAACGAGGAATCCAAGGGTGACCTTGAATTTGACCTTGAAACTCATTTTCAAGGTCATTTTGACGTGTGCCTTGTCTTTTTAAATGGGAACCCCTATTTTTGGTGCCAGAATACGCTGTCAGAGGACCTCGTAGGAACTGAAAATGACCTTGAAAATGTGGTTCAAGGGCAAATATAAGGTCACCGTTGGATTCCTCGTTGAAATTTACCTAGGGTTTTTTCTACCTTGGTTTTTTTTTTTAACAAACCATAGAGATTTCTAGGTGTTTCCATACTTTTGCGCCACCATGTACATTACGGCGTTTTAAAATAACTTTTTTATTATAGAGGAATTATAAAGGAAAACTTAAATAATACAGAAAATTTTTAACCTTATTGTAACTTCTTTTCCTAATGAAATTCATACAATTTTTTTTATTTTTATGATACTTAGGACCTAAAATTGTTGAATTTTCGATAAAAAAAGATTAGGTTAACAAAATACTTGAATTTTTAATAATTTCATTGAATTTTTAGCAATATTGTTGAGTTTACAACTTGCAAAGATGCATTTTTTAACAAAAAGTTTATTTTCTACTAAGAAAGATGAATCTTCAACCAAGACTTTTATACCATAAAAGATGAAATTTTAGTCTCAAAGAAAAAATTTTCAAAAAAACTGTTGAATTTTGAACTAAAAAATATGACTTCACAAAATAGATGAATTTGGAACAAAATCAATAATTTTTCAAGAAAGTAGTTGAATTTTTTAATCAAATAGATGAATTTTCAACCGAGGAAGACGAATTTTCAACAACGAAAATTAATGTTCTACTAAAGGATCAATTTTAAACAAAATACATGAATCACGAAACAAATAATTGAATTTTCAACTGAAAAATATAAGTTTTCTATAAAAAATGAAATAGCTAAATTTTCCGTTCATAAAATTAATGTTCAACAAAAAAAAAGAATTTTCAACCATTCAAATTCAACCAAAAAAGACGGATTTTCAGAAAAATAGTTGAATTCTATACCAAGTAGTTCATTGAAGAACAAATTTTTAACAAAATACATGAATTTTCAACTAAACAATATAAATTTTCAACAAAAAGTCAATTTTCAAGAAAATATTAAAATTTTCTACTAAATGGTTTAATTTTCAAAACAGAAAGATTAATTTTCCACAAAGCATTCAAGTTTTCAACCCGAAAAAAATGAATTTATTTACAAGGTCTTTCAACTTTAAATTAAATAGTTCATATTTTAACCGAAAAAGGTAAACTCTCAACATAACTTGTAATAGCTGCTAATTTAACCAAAAATATTTTTTTTTTTTAAATGAAAAAATCAACCAAAAACAGATTAATTTTGTAACAAATAGATTTGTCACCAAAACAGATGAATTTTTAGACAACAAGAATAATTTCCTATGAAAAAGACGAATTTTAAGCAAATTACATGAATTTTTAACTAAATTGTTGAATTTTGAATCCAAATATGATTTTTTAACAAAGAAGTTAATTTCTTACCAAGTAGTTAAATTCTCAAAAACGTAGTTCAATTTTTAACCAAATAATTGAATTTTCTACCTAAATAGCAAAGTTTTTAACAAAAAATATGAATTTCTAACAAAAAAGTTAAGTTTCAACAAAAAATATGAATTTTCAACAAAAAAGTTCATTTTCGACCAAGCAGTTTAATTTTCTACCAAGTTTTAGAACTTTTAATAAAAAAAGATGAACCTTCAACCAAAGATCTTTTATGATATGAATATCTTAAAAGACATTTCAATTTTTGCATACAAATAATTAAATTTTCAATAAAATATTTGAATTGTTAATAAAATAATAAATTATCAACAAAATAGTTGAATTTTCAACTGAAATCAGGAATCTTTAACCAACAAAAAATTGATTGTCTACAAAGTGTTTTAACTTTTCAGACCAAATAATTGATTTTTCAACCAAAAAAGATGAATTTTCAACGAAACTTATAACAGTTGACACTTCAGCCAAAAAAGATTTTAATTCGAAATTAAAAGCTTTTAAATTCAATAAAAACAGACGAATTTTAAACAAATTGTTGAATCGTCAACCAACCAAATACATGAATTTTCAACCGAATAGTGGCATTTCTAACTAGGAAAGATCAAATTTTAATTAAAAATATCAATTTACATCCAAAAATGGAATAGTTACATTTTCAGGGAAAAAATTTATTCTAAACCAAAAAGAAAACCAAATTTTCAACAAAATAGGTACATTTTCTACCAAAGAGATGAATCTTCAACCAATATGTTGAGTTAAAAAAATAAGAAAAATCAGGAAAATGAGGAATTCTCTAAAGAAGAGGAAAAGAGGGGAATATGGGAAAGAGCAAATTATTACTAATTTTTATCTCTTTTTTTCCAGACCTAAACTAGCGAGATCAATACCTGTGGTGAAGACCCTCTTAAAGATACTTGGTAAGTACCATTTTTTTTTTGAACGATTAATGTACACTGACATCTTCTGTCTTTTGTAATACTCGACTTTTTATACGTCTCGATGAAAAGATGAAAGATTTATCCTCTAATCACGAGCCATTTTCAGAGAAGATTTCTCAAAGTGGAGGGGAAGGGGAACAAATTGTTCATGACAGCGAGACACTCAGGTGAATAATGGGTTCGCGAGAGGGTTGATGCGCCAGACGGGATGGTGTTCACGGCTGAATTCCGCCCTCCTTGCTTTGCACAAATTTGCGCTTCCTGGGTGACTTTCTCTCAAGGGGGAAACCGACAGATCTTTCAAGAATGGAAAATGTTTCACGAATACCTTCACTTTTTATTTTCCTCCTATGACTATTCGTTTCATACTTTAATAGCAGTAAATGCAAGGGTTTATCGGGATCCCCCACCTTAAGCCTACTTCTCCTTCCCTCCCATAATTCCCCTTCTCTGACTTCCAATACTTCCCCCCACTTCCCATACTATGGCTTCCCATACTTCCATACTTCCCCTCCTTCCCACCTCTAAATCCTCTCTCTTTACTTCCCCTACTACCCCTTATCTTACGTCCTTTATTTTCTCTCCACACTCTTCACTTCTCTAATTCCCTATCCCTCACTTCCCAGCTACCCCACCCTTCACTTTTCCACTTTACTCGTCCACTCCTCACTTCCTCTGCTTTCCCTCACATCTCCTACTTCTTCTCCCATCACTTCCCATTACTTCCTCTCCCCTAATATCTCTACTTCCCCACCCCTCACTTCCCTTTACTTCCCCTCAATGAAAAAAGAGCGGTAGAATGAAAAGGAAGTTTGTATTATTTCTAAATAAAAGCCTTCAAAATTAAATAAGTAAATCATTTGCAATTTAAATCGATTAAAATTTGACAGTTTCGTAGCCTATTAGGACGTTATTTAAGCTGTTCAAATCTCCCTCTCACCTACGCTCCCTCCTTTCACCAACTCACCATTCCCTTCTATAATTTGCCTCCTCTTGCTTCCCATACCTCTCCTTCCTTTCCATAACTTCCCTCCCTTTCCAAACCTCTTCTCCCTTTCTATAGCTCCCCTCACCTCCTTTCATAAACTATCCCTCTTCTTACTTCCCCCTCCAATCCTCCTCGTTCCGCTTACTTCTCTCACCTCTAATTCCCTTCTCCACACTTCCCCTACTTTCTTTCCACACCCTTCTCTTCTCTACTTTCCTATCCCGCACTTCCCTACTTCCCTCCCCTCACTTTTCCTCTCCTCAATTCCTCTACTTCCCCTCACTTCTCGTACTTCGCCTCCTATCACTTCCCCTACTTCCTCAATCCTCACTTCTCCTCTGAGGAACAAGCACAACGGAATGAAAAGGAATTATAATTGTATCATTTCTAAATAGTAGTGTTTGAAATTTTACTTTTGAATTAAAATTTTGTAAATAGGACCGTTTCTAAATGATAAAAAGTGAACAATTTCAGATAAGAATATTGAATTTAAATATTTTTGACTTTGAACTGAATAACATTTGACAATTTGAAATTAAAAACTAAATTGAATGTTTTGATGTCAAAGTTTCTGCAATTCTAGAATTTTAGATTCTTATTACATAGAAAAAATTATTATTTCATGTTAACATTGACGAAACAATTTCTCTTAGATTCAACAATCAATTCATCGTCATTTTCAACATTCAGAATGAAAAAATATTTATTATAAACATTTAAATTCTATCATAAAAAAAATATTTAGGATGAAGTAATTTTAAATGGGAAACATTAAATATAAAACAAATTCAGTTACGAAGAATTGTGATATTAAAAATGTTATAGGGGAGAGTGGTCCTAAGTCGGCACTGTGTGTTAAGCCGGCACCCTCGTGTTTCTCAGAAATGGCGCGCGTGTCGGCTTAACCATGTTGTCGTATAACCGGCTGGTAGATAAGGACGTAATTTACACTGGCAATTGTAACTTTAGTTTTCGCTTAATTGTATGAGCAGGGTATAAATTTCTCATGCAAACGGAAATCCATTTTTATTAATTCTTGTGAAGCACCATTCTGTATGCTTTCGCGTAATAAATTCAATTTTTCATTCGGATTTGTTTCGTGTGCGTAATAGCATGAAATGTGTAAACATTCGTAGTGGTCGTGAGTCGGCCCCAAACATGTGGTCCTGAGTCGGCACCTAACATGTGGTCATGAGTGGGCACCTAACATATGGTCCTGAATTGGCACCTAACATGTGGTCCTGAGTCGGCACCTTTTTTTTGTTGCTTCAATTCTGTGTGTGTGTGTCAATTTTGTTGTGTTTCAATTCCATGGCGCTCGTCTCTTTTTATTTCCATTCTTCAGTTTGGTTGTGTTCTGACTGCATGTTGCTTGTCTCTGGTAGATATCCATCCTATAAATAAAGTTTGACCGCATTCTACATGTTTTTTATTGTAAATGGTTTAAATTTATACATTTCCTCCTAAAACTTACATAACCTGCTGTTTTTAAGAAAAACTCTTACTGTGCTGACATAGGACCACTCTCCACTACTCAAACCTTTTAAACTTCTTGGATAAAAATTCATCCTCTATGGTTAAAAATGCAACTGCTTGGTAAAAAATTAATCTGTTTTGGCTAAAGATCAAACTATTTCGTTCCAAATTCGTATTTTTTGGTTTAATTCAACTGCTTCTGATTCAAAATCAAGACCTGTTTTTATTGAAATATTAACTATTAAATTTTTCGTGAAAAATTTATTTTTTTTTGTTGAAAAATCAACTTCATGCTTGAGCGTAATACTACTTTGTTGAAATTTGTTTTTTGTTGAAGGTTCGTCTCTTTTTTAAAAAATTGGCCTATTTTTTAAAAAATTCGATTCTTTTTCGGTTAAAAATTTTTTTTTCATCTGAAAATTAAATGATTCTATTTTTGTTGAAAATTTATCTTTTTTAGTTTAAAATTCAATAGTTTGGTGAAAATTCATCTTTTTCAGTTGCAAGTCCAAGTGCCGAATGGAAAATTTATTTGTTTTATTCATAATTTATCTTTTGTCTTAGAAAATTTTTGGTTAAAAATTGCTTTTTCCTGGTAGAATATGTATGTATTTTATTGAAAATTCGTCTTTTTTAATATAAAACAAACGTCAGATCAAATCCAATTACTTGGTCGTCAATTAATTCTTTTGTCAAAAATATATATATTTTTTTAAATGCAGCTGTTTTGTAACAAACTTCGTCTTTCAGGCTTAAAATTTCAACAGTTTGGCAGAAAATTAAACTGTTTGGTAGAAATTTTAATTTTTTTAAATAATCATGTTTTTTGCAAATTACACTACTTAGGTAAAAAATTAAACCATTTGATTAAAAATGAATCTATTCATTTAAAAAATTTAACTATTTTGTTGAAAATTTGTGAAAAATTTATTTTTTATTAATAATGTAGATATATAATTTGTTGTTAAAATTATTCCTTTAAACTTTGAAAATGGAACTATTTGGTAGAAAATGTATGTATTTCGTTGAAAATTCGTCCATTTGGGTAGAAAATTAGAATAACTTTTATGTTGATAGAATTACGTCAAATCGATACTATTTTTAATTTTTGAACTCTCTTATCTCTCTATTAGATAATGCCTTTTTTCTTTAATAAGGAACTTTTTCTTGACATTTCTGCTCTCTGGTTCTCACAATTTCTGCGCAGAGCCAATATTTGGAAAAGTTTCTCGCGAAACTTTTGTTTTATTAAAGGATTAACTGGGCGATAAAAGTACTTCAGGTGGAGAGAAATGGGTGATTAAATAGAAAACTTGTTTTATCTCGTTTACTTAAACTGTATTGTATTATCAGCTTAATACATTCTTTTCTCTCTCTGAAATGTGAAATTCAAAACTTTCAAGTTTTTCTCAGAGGTTTCTCGTTTCTTTCCTTATTAAGACGTATTCTTAATTAATTATAAATTATTTATTAGTTTATTTATATAAAAAGACGAATTTTTTAAAAATACGTTAAATTTTCAATCCGTAAATATGAATTTTCAACAAAATAGTTTATTTTTAACCGAATAGTTCAATTTTCTACCAAGTTGTTGAATTTTCCAGCCAGGAAGACGAATTTTCTTCAGAAAGGTTTAATTTTCAATCAAAAATATGAATCTTCAAAAACAGAGTTGATTTTTCACTAAATAGTTGAATTTTGAAACCTCAATGTAAATTTACAGAAATAAAATTCATTCAAATCAGTTTAATTTTCAACCTAAAAATATGGGTTTTGAACAAAATAGTTCATTTTCAACCGAAAAGTTCAATTTTCTACCAAATTGTTTAATTTTCAAGACAAAAATGCGAACTTTCTTTCAAACGGTTTAATATTAAATCCAAAAATATGAATTTTTAACAAAATAGTTAATTTTCAACCAAGTAGTTCAATTTTCTACCAACTTGTTGAATTTTCAAGCAAAAAAGAATAATTTTCTTTAAAACGGTATGATTTTCAATCCGAAAATATGCATTGTCAACCAAATAGTTGAATTTTCAACCCAAAATATAAATTTGCAAAAAAAAAGGTAATTTTCAGCTCAATTATTGAATTTTTTCCAAAATATTCGAACCTTCAAGCCAGAAAAACGAATTTTTTACAAAACAGTTAAATTTTTAACCTAAAATATGAATTTTTTAAAATAGAGTTAATTTTTATCTAAATAGTTAAATGTTGAGTTTTCAAGCCGAAAAGACGAATTTTCTACAAATTAGTTAATTTTCAACCCAAAAATATGGATTTTTAACAAAATAGTTCATTTTTAACCAAATAGTTCAATCTTCTTTATTGAGGATTGATAATCGCATTTCAAATTATTACGTTTGCCCTTAATATGAAAGAAGTGAATTTTTTAAAGCGTGATGCAAAATTTGAAATCGATTAATTTTTCACGAGTTAGTTTGAAGATCCTTTTTTATAAATAATTCAATTTTAAACGCGATACTTCGATTTTTTTTAGCGCTCCATGTTTAAAAGTAATAGTAAATTTTTCAAAACTAAAAATTGAAAATTCTCAAATTGGAGAAGCATATTTATGTTTATTCATTTTATACTAAATTGTTCAATTCTCAAGCCAAAAAGATAAATTTTCCATTAAGAAGATTAATTTTGTATCATAAAAATTAACTCTCGACAAGAAAAATATCACAATTGATCATTCAATAGTTAAAAAAAATAATTAAAAAAAAAACGGATCTTCAACAAAATAGTTTCGTGGTGGTCCTGAGTCGACACCAAACAGGTGGTCCTGAGTCGGCACCTAACATGTGGTCCTGAGTCGGCACCTTTTTTTTGTTGCTTGAAGTTGCTTATTGAAGTACTTGAATTTTTAATTAAAAAATCTGTTTTTGACCAACAATGAAAAAGTTGTATTTTCAGTTTAAAAAATTTATTTCCAACCATAAAAATTAGTTTTCAACAAAGTAGTTAAACTTTCAATCAACGAGATGAATTTTCAAATAAAATGATGAATCTTCAAACTGGAATTTTCTACCAAAGAAATTAATTTTTAACTAAAATTATAAATCTTGAAGAAAATGATTTTTTTTTTAGCAAATTGATTTAACCTTCAACCAAGTAATTGAATATTCGACCGAAAAAGATGAATTTTCAACAAATAATGTAATATTACATAATTCAACCAAAGAAAATTTCAATTTTAAATGAGAAACAGTCGAATTGAACCAAAAAATACGACTTTCCAAATGAAACACTTTAATCCTGTACCAATAAAAATTAATTTTCAAACAAATAATGGTATCTTTAACCAAGAAAAAAACTAAAAAAAGAAAAATAAATTTTTAAGCTGAAAAGAGGTATTTAAAAAAAATAGTGGCATTTGCAACCATGAAAAATTTCAGTTGAATTTACAACACCAAAATATCAATTTTTAACAAGAAACTTAATTTTCTTTCAGAATAGTTAAATTTTCAACCAAATTACGATAATTAATTAATTTTTAAGTCAATAATTTTGTATTTTAGATGATATAAGTGAATTTTAAAAAGCGTGATGCAAAATTTGAAATTGATTAATTTTCAACGAGTTTAATGATTTTGATTTATGAATACTTGAATTTTAAATGTCAAGTTTGGAATATTTTTGAAGCTAAGTTTTTAATAATTTAATTTTTAATACTTTAAGTTTAACAGTGATGGGATAGATTTTTCTAAATTTTAAATAAAAATTCTGCCGAAAAATTGGACTGTTTTTGCACCGTTTAAAATTGAAGAATTTTAAATTGTCATTTTCCAAATTTTAATAATTCGAATTGGATATACATATTTATCGAAATCTCAAAAAAAATTGGACTTGTTTCGAATTTAGAATTATTTTTTCTTTTTTTTTTGAACTGAAAAAAGTATAGATTTTTTTCTTTAATTACCTTCAGGTTAAAAATTTATATATTATTATAACTCTGTTAATACTAATTGAAAATCTACGAAATGTTTTTTTTTAGTTTTAATTTTTTTTATTACTAATAATATGTCTATTTTTCTATCGGAAGGTATTTAAGAAAAAACCCTAAGTTTTATTTTCAGACAAAAAAAAGAAACCTAAGTTATATTTTTTTATAATATACTTATTGTTTAGTTTTTTCCAATTTCGACCATTTTTTCATTGCAAAAAAAGCTTAAATTTTTACAAAAAAAAATCAAGGTGAAAAAGTTGGCCGGTAATTAGTTATTGATCAAAATAAGAGTTAAGCAATTTTTTGAAGGGATTCTTTTAGGTCGATTGAAAAATCCCGAAAAATCAAATTCTTGTCCCGGTAAAATTCCCTAATTGGAAAATTACCGAATAATAAAATTGTCGACAGTTTATAATAATACCGAATTTGAAAATTTTGGAATAATAAAATACCAGACAGAAAATTGCCGAATTATAAAATATCCAATTTATGAAGCTTAAATTAGATTAATATCAAATTGAAAATCCTTTTTAACGTCCAATACTCAAGTTAATGTAGAGAATTCCTGAAAATGGAAACAAGGATCCAACGACCAAATTTGGACAATCACTATAAAATGCTCCTATTGTAATTTGAAGAAAAAAAATTCCTCTTCTTAAAAAAAAAAAAAAAAAAAAAAAAAAAAAAAGGAATTTCCCCCTTCATTGGACAAAGAATAAAAAAGAGGAAAGAAAAATGAAAAGTTCAATGAAAGGGGAAATTTCTTTTTTTTTCTTTTTTTTTTGAAGAAAAGGAATTTTTTTTTTCTTCAAATTACAATAGGAGCATTTTATGGTGATTGTCCAAATTTGGTCGTTGGATTCTTGTTTTTATTTTCAGGAATTCTATATATAAAATATCCAAACTACAAAATTTCCCACCCTGAACAATTAATTTTTTTTTAAATTATTCATTGATGAAAAATACATTATTGAAATATTTTCATGACAAAACATTATTTTCAATGTCTGAAGTTTTTCAAATCATTGTTTGAATTTGAAATAATAATTGAAAAAAAAATTCATCCAGAAATGTATATATTTTTTAAAATTATTGTTATTTTAAATTAAAACAATGATTTTAGATATTTTAAACATTTAAAATCATTTCTTTAACTAAAATATTTGATTATTATATTTTAAATAAATAAATAAAACTTATAAAAATTTTTCAATTTTTCAAATTCGGGAATTTTCTAGCTTGGATATTTTATAATTCGGCAATTTTCTGTCGGAAATGTTACAAATTGATAATATTTTAAACAGTTCGGAAATTTCATTATTAGGAAATTTTATTATTCGGGAATTTTATTATACAGAAATTTTCCAATTCGGGAATTTGACAGTATTTGGAATTTTATTTTTCAGGAATTTTCAGTCGTCCAAAAATCCAGGGATAGTAATAAATATAAGAGAAGGAAAAATAAAAAGCGGTGATTCAAAACAAAATTGAAAAATATTGTTTCGCCTTTTTCAATATTAAATTCCATAAAGGATTTGGTAAATAGGTCTGTTTGAATTTCCCCGGGCGCAATACCCTGTTACACCTGATTCGATTTTAAAAAGTGGATTCTTGGAATAGCAGACAAAGCTCGAATATTTGTTCGCATTCCTCGGAAACACTGAAAGAATTTGTTACTTTGATGGGAAGCAATTCGCTGCTATAGAAAATCTACAAATTCTTTCCAGATTTGAAAGTTTAATATTTACTTCTATTTCTCTTCTCCTTTCAGAGAGTTAATTAATCCAATTTTAACTTTTCATAAGGTAATAAATTAAATTTGACTTTTGTTCTTCTTCTGCTTCTGGGAGTAGAAATTAATTTAAGTTTGTTGTTCGAAACTCCTAAGAGATTCAAAGTTTAATTGTTTATATACCCAGGGAGCTGAAGAGATTAGATTTGCGGCAGTTCAAAAATGAAGAAATAGGATCATTTTTCACGAAAACAGCAAAAGAGACAAAAATTATTTCAATTAATTTTTTTCTGAAAAAAAATCCAGCAGAGCGAAAGGAGAAGATCTTTTTTCAGAAAAAAATCAATTGGAATAATTTTCAATTCAAAGCTCCATCTAGTCTGAAAAGACGTTAAAAATTTGTTATTCTTTGATGATAATACAGATTCCTTGCAAAATTTGATTTGTACCATCTGGCAAAATAATGCATGCATTTTCTGAAAAAAGTTTCTTCTCTCGATCTCTCTAGTAGCTTAATGGGAAAGCACCCGACCGGCAATGAGAAGTTCTGTGGTTCGTTTCCCAGCGGAGCGAAAGGAGAAGATCTTCTTTCAGAAAAAAAAAATTATTGAAATAATTTTTAATTCATAGCTTAGTCTGAAAAGACGTTAAAAATTTCTGTTATTCTCTGATGATAATACAGATTCCTTAAAAGAGACACATTTTTTAAGAATTAGTTGAGCTTTTAAACCCAAAGATGAATTTTCAACCAAATCATGGAATTTTGAAGCAGAAAAAAATTAACTTCAACCACAAAAAGTTCCATTTCTAACCGAATAGTCGAATCTTCAAGCCAAAAAAAAGAGATTTTTTTCAAAGAAGATAGATGAAGTTTGAAAGAAGAACTCTTTTACCAAAAATTTCATTAAATTTCTCATTAAAAACGACGAATTTCTTTTTTTAACGATTCAAATATTGAATCATTAAACCCAAAAGAAAATTTTTTTTGAAGACAGTTGAATTTTCAATCAAAAACAACTAATTTTCTATATAAAAAAAAAGAGTTCAATAAAACAGTTAGATTTTGGACAAAAAAATTAAATTTTCAACAAAATAGTTGAACTTTGAATAAACTCATTAAATTTTCAAGAAAATAGTTCAATTTTCAGCTGAAATTATCAATATTAAAAAAATTAATTTTTAAAAAAGAAGTTCAACTTTCAGCCAAGTAGCTGGATATTCAACCAAAAAAAGATTAATTTTCAATTCAGAGGGACGAATCTTTTATCCAGAAAGACAAAGTTTCAACAAAGTAGTTGAATTTTCAGAAAAAAATGAGCTTTTAACAAGATATTGAATTTTTAGCAGAAAAAAAAACTTTCGACAAAATAGTGGCATTTTCTACAGCGAATAATTGACTTTTTCAAAAAAAAAATCAGTTTTCAACCAAATAGTTGAATTTTCAAAAAAAAGAATTATTTATTAAACAGTTGAATTTAGAACCAAATAGTTAATCTTTCAAGCAGAAGGGATACATTTTCCGGAAAATAATCCAATGTCGACCAAATGGTCGAATTTTATATAAATAAGAATGAACTTTAACACTTTTTCTTAAAAATTTAATATTTTCAGTAGAAAATTAATGTATTTTGTTGAAAACTCGTCCTTCTTGGTAAAAGTTGAGTTTCAAAAAAAAAAAAAATTACCAAAAATGAAACGAATTTTCAACATAATAGTTAAATTGTTAACCAAAAAGATAAATCTTCAACCAAAAGGATAAATTTTTAACATAGTTCAACTTTCAACCAAACAGTTCATTTTTTTGAAAGTTGAAATTTTTGCAGTTGAAGATTCACAATTTTAGCGGAAAATTCATCTCTTTTGATAAAAAATAAACTGCTTTGTCGAAAATTAAACTGTGTGGTTGAGAATAAACTTTTTTGTTGGAAAATTCATATTTTTCGGTTGAAAATTTAACTGTTTTGTAGAAAATTCTTTTTTTAATAGAAAATTATTGTTCTTTCAATACAAATTTTAACTGTTCCATTCTTGGCTAAAAGTTGATCTTTTCATGTTTAAGAATTCGAATGCTTTTTTATTGAAAATTTAATTATATTATTGAACTTTTTTTTGTAATCCATTTATTTTTGTAGACATTTCATCTTTCTTGGTTCAAAATTAATCTATTTCGCTTAAAAATGAATTTTTTAGAACTGTTTCGTAGAACATTTTTAATTTTTAGCTCAAAAATTCAACAATTTTGTTGAAAATTCGTTTTTTACGTTGAAAATTAATCTTCCTGCAGAAAATTTAATTCTTTCATTTTTGGTTGAAAAGTTATAATTTTTAGTTGAAAATTCATGTATTTTGTTCAAAGTTCGTCTTTTTGTAGAAAATGAATCCTCTTGATTGAACATGTAACTATCTTGTTGAAAATTTATGTTTTTTGTTAGAAAATCGTCTTTTTTGGTAAAAAATCAATTTTTTTTGTTGAAAATGCAACTTCTTGGTTAAAAATTAATCTGTTTTAGTTAATAATTCAAGTCTTTTGTTGAAAATTCATCTTCATTGGGTAAATGTAACTGTTTTTTATTTTAAGTTAAAATCTTTTTTGGTTTAAATATCAACTAAAGTTGAAGTTTGAATTGCTTTCTCAAAAACTCTATTTTTGTTGTTGAAAATTCATCTCTTTATTTAAAAAATTGAACTTCTTTGTATAAAATTTAAATGTTTGTCGAAATTCAACTTTTTGATGAAAATTAACTTTTCTGTTGAAAATTAACTCTTCTGTTGAAAATTCATAGTTTTCTGTTCAAAACTCAAATTTTTTGTACAAAATTCGTATTTTCGGCTCGAGAATTCAAAAATCAGGTAGAAAATTCAGCTATTTGTTCGAAAGTAGAACTTTGTTGCAAATTCATTGTTTTTAGTTAAAGATTCATCATATAAGTTAAAAATTTCTTTTTTTCGGTTGAAAATTGGACTATTTTCTTGATAGTTCATTTTTTTCAAATTTAAATTCAATTATTTTATTTTTGGTTAAAAATGTATTATTTTTTGTCGAAAATTCATGTATTTTGTTAAAAATGTGTCTTTTTTAGTAGAAAATTAATCATCTTGGTTGAAAATGTAACTATCTTGTTGAAAATTTATGTTTTTTGTTAGAAAATCGTATTTTTTGGTGGAAAATCAATTTTTTTTGACAATGCAACTGCTTGTTTAAAAATTAATCTGTTCAGTTTAATCTGTGTTATGGGGGGGGGGGGGGGGTATAGACATTCTCTGCAAGCCTTCGATTGAGTCTGCCATAACAACCTTTTTTTTAAATTCTAACCCACGCACCTTTTCTGTCCCGAGATCCACACCTTCTTCATCTAAGAGGGTCATTCTTAGACACTTGTTCATGAATATAATAAGTAGCCACAAGAGGAATAATAATAAAAATAATAATGATTATCTATCTCTCCCAGGAGACTATCAGGAAGATAAGCTTGAACTTATGACCTCTTTCTGCTACTGAAGGAGTAAAATGAGGCAGGGGGATATTTCATAGACCAAACTATACGCCTGTTTGAGATTTTGTGGAGAGTCCCTTTTACCCTTTACTTGATTGAAAGTTGGACTATTTTGTTAATTAATAAGAAACAGTAAGATTCACACCCCCCCCCCCCATCCATCTGCCTCAAATTGTCGAACGTTATTATTAGATTAACCTCATTAACCTAAAAATAAATTGACGTCCAAAATTTCATCGACATAAATTACGTAAGATAGGGGGGGGGGGGCAAAGGAATTCAGTGCACATGGTGTGATAATGGTTGGAGGAGGGTATAGACATTCTCTGCAAGACTTCGATTGAGTCTGCCATAAAACCTTATATTTTTCAAATGCTAACCCACGCACCTTTACTGTCCCGAGATCCACACCTTCTTCGTCTAAAAGGGTCATTCTTAGACACTTGTTCATGAATATAATAAGTAGCCAAAATAGGAATAATAATAAAAATAATAATGATTATCTATCTCTCTCAGGAGACTATCAGGAAGATAAGCTTGAACTTATGACCTCTTTCTGCTACTGAAGGAGTAAAATGAGGCAGGGGGATATTTCACAGACCAAAATATACGCCTGTTTGAGATTCTGTGGAGAGTCCCTTTTACCCCGGTCGTCAGAGGAAAAAAGATCGTTTTAGTCAGATTGGATGTGTTCTTTTTCCCCTTTTCTTCCCTCGTTTATCTGAGCCACAATCCTTCCACGGAACTGGAATCAACTCCTCTGCTTGCCTGACAGAATTCTCCTTGAACGGGAAATCACTCCCGAAAATGCGTTCCAGCGGAGGTGGATAGCTTCGGATTATTTCGGATTAGTCTGGATTACCTCTATATAGAGAATTACTTTGAATTACCTGAGATTATGGATTACTCCGCCTAAACTAGAATCATGCAAATTTTCAACCAAAAAGAATTTTTGAAAAAAGACTTTTGAACAACATTTTTAAATTTTCAACAAAATAGATGAACTTTCAACCAAATAGTTGAATTTTTAATCAAGATTAATTTTCCACTGGAAAATAAGAATTTTCAACAAAATACATGAGTTTTCAACGAAGTAGTTAAACTTTCGACTAAGATAGATACATTTTAAAATCTACAGTTAAATTTTTGACTGAACAATTGAATTCTTAATTTAAAAAAAAAAAGAATTTTCAAGAAACTATTTGAATTTTCAACCAAACAGATGATTTTTCAACTAAAATGATGCATCTAAAACTGGAATAGTTAAATTTTCAGTTAAAATATAAATTCTCAACCGAAAGCAACGATTTATTAACAAAGTAGTTAAATCTTCAACCAAAGAGATAAATTTTCAACTGAAATGAAAAATCTTCCACCAAAAAATTTCTTTTTAACAAAATTGTTGAATTTTCTACAAAGTAGATTAATTCTAAACCAAAAGAGATGAGTTATCAAATAAAAATGTAATAGTTTATATTCCAACAAAAGCAGATTTTAAATATAAATGAAAAACAGTTGAGCTTAACCAAAAAAGTTTAACTTTCAACAAAATATTTGAATGATTTACCAAAAAAACAATCTTTCTACAAAAAAGTTGAATTTTCAAAAAAACAATCTTTCTACAAAAAAGTTGAATTTTCAACCAGAAAGGATACTTTACAACAAAATGATTTAATTTTCAACAAAGTCAATTAATTTTCAAAAACATAGTTGAGTTTTCAACCAAAAACATGATTTTTTTTAACAAGAAGATTGATTTTTTAAAGAAAAAAACGAATTAAATGAAATTGTTCAAAAAAAAAAAAATTTCAAAAAAAGAGTTAAATTTTTTAACTCAGGCGATATAAATTTTTAACAAAGTAGTTTACCCAAGCAGTTGATGCTTTAACTAAGAAGATTTGTTTTTTGCCAAAAAAGACGAATTTTTGATAAAATACACTAATTTTCTACCAAATATTTTAATTTTCAACTAAAAAAGATGAATTTACAACAAAAAATAAAATAGTTAAATTTTCAGTGGAAAAGATTACTTTTCTAACAAACCAAAAAACAAAAAATTTTTACCAAGTAGTTCAGTTTTCCACCAAAAAGGTGAATTTTTAAGTAAGAAGATTAATTTTCAACAAAAAAGCGAAATCAAAACAAAATACATTAATCTTCAGCTGAGAAAGAAAAATTGTCACCAAAAATGAAATAATTACGTTTTCAGTTAAAAAAATTAGTTTTTAACAAAAATAATAAAATTTTCAAGAAAATAGTTGCATTCTCAACTGAACCATTTTAAACTGAAAAAAAAAGAATCTTCAAGAAGATAACTGCATTTTTAACAAAGACTTAAACTTTTGAATCAGTAGTTGAATATTCAACGAAAAAAGATTGATTTTCAACTCAAAATGGAATAATTAAATTTTCACCAAAAAAATGCATTTTTAACACAGTACTTCTACTTTGAACTAAATAGTTTAATTTTTCACTAAAATGATAAATTTTAATCACAATACGTGAATTTAAAAAAAAATGGAATAGCTGAATTTACAGTTAAGAAAATGAATTTTCAGCAAGAAAAAATATAATTAAATTTTTACGAAATATGAATTTTCAAAACTAATGTCTGTTTTCGACCGAATAACTGAATTTTTTACCAAATTGTTGATTTTTCAAACCAAAAAGTCATATTTTCCTCAAAAAAGTTCGAGTTGCAACAAAAAGTTTCATTTACAACCAAATTGTTGAATTTTCGAACAAATAGTTGAATTTTCTACCAAAAATCTCAACTTTCCATCAAATTGTTGAATTTTCAACTAAATAAGACGATTTTGTCTACAAGATAGCTTAATTTGTAACCCAAAATATGAATCTACGAAATGAAGTTAATTTTTAACCAAATATTTGAATTTTCTAACAAATGGTTTAAATTTCAAACCAACAAGACAATTTTCTACAAAACAGTTCAATTCTCAAACCAAAAATATATGAATTTTCAACAAGAAAGTTTATTTCAATCTTACAGTTAAATTTTCCACCAAAGTAGTTAAATTTTCTATCCAAAAATATAAATTTTCAAAAAAAAGTTCATTTTCGACGAAAAATTGAATTTTCTTCCAAATTATTGATTTTTCAGGTCAAGAAAAATTAATTTTCTCTGAAACAGTTTAATTTTTAAGCCTGAAATATGAATTTTCAACAACAAAAATTTCATTTTCAATCAAATAATTTAATTTTCTACTAATTAGTTCAATTTTCTACCAAATTGTTGAATGTTCAAGCCAATAAGACAAATTTTTTGCAAACCAGTTCAATTTTTAACATAAAATATAAATTTTCAATATAAGGTTAATTTTTAACTAAATATTTGAATTTTCTACCAAATAGTGTAAATTTCAAGCGAAAAAGACGAATTTTTCACAGAAGAGTTTAATTTTTAAACAAGAAATATGAATTTTCGACAATAAAATTAATTTACGACCGAATAGTTCAATTTTCAATATGATATGCATGTGCTAGCACTGTTTTTTCCTCACCACAATTTACAAAAAGCTCATTTTTTGCGAAATGACCTTGAATGTCCTTCAAACAATATGACAAACATTTATCAAACAACATGACTAGCTTTTTTTTGCCGAAATGAATAAATTGATACTGCTTCTCCATAGAAAAAAAAACTGGAGAAAATTTAATTGAATAAACAGTTTATTAAGAAAATGACGAAACTAGATACTACACTGATACTACATTACAAGATACTACACTACAAAATGCTACACTACAAGATACTAAACTACAAAATACTAAACTACAAAATACTAAACTACAAAATGCTACACTACAATATACAACAATACAAGATACTTAACTACAGAATACTACACTACAAAATGCTACACTACAAGATACTACACTACAAGATACTACACTAC
>CAKNYM010052884.1:398430-411024 GCA_932195095.1 Andricus curvator
CAGCTTTCTGCAACCATCTCGCAAGTGCCTTGGCATATTTTTGGCACGCGGGTATGGCTTCAAGTTTACGAACCAGTGATAGTTTCGCACCTCCGAGAGCACCTGTCACAAGGACAATTACTTGCACTGAATATTTTGGGTACAGTCGTTGCAGCTCTCTTTCAAGGTCTTGACACCTCTCCTCTTTTTCTTGCTCCTTAGCAGTGATGTTGTATTCGGACGGAGCCGAGAATTCGATCACGAATATAGTTCGTTTCTCGAAGTCTTGGAGAACAATGTCAGGCCTCGAGTGCGCAACGGAGACTGCTGCCCGAAAATCGTAGTTCCAGAAAATTTGGGTAGGGTCGCGACCAACACCGTAAGAGCAACAAAGATGATGATAAAGCGCTCTTAGGGCCGCATTATGTCTATAGATATACGTGATTCCTGCGTGGGTCGGACACCCTGATAGTATGTGTTCTAGGTACGCAGCGTGTGCATGACATGCTCTGCACCTATCACTGGGAACTTCTTGACATAAAATGCGGTCATGGTATGCTAAGGTGGAAATAACACCGTCGTGGCATGCGAAAATAAAACCCTCTGTACCTGAATTAAACCATGATGATCTGAGGAAAGCAAAAGTTTGCTCCTTCGACAAGGACTGTTTTTCTACATCTCTGTGACGGCTTCCGCGCATTTTCTTGTCGAGTAGCTGTTGGTGAAATACTTCAACCTCTGCTTTCTTCACTTTGGCTTTGAGAAGTGAAGCATCTAGATGGAGCAATGCACTTTCCTCACTTCTGATGTTAAAATTCAGGCCAAGGGTCTCGGCCGCTTGCTCCGTGGCTTTGTAAAGGAACGCTCCTTCGCCAATCATCTCGTGGTGCCTGACCATCTTCAGGAGAGGATCTCTGCCATTCGCAACAATGTAAGCTGTACTTAGAACAATTCGGTTCTGAAGACACTGGAGATTCGGAAGTCCGCGTCCGCCTTGACGGCGTGAAATGTATAGTCGCGGAACTGACGAATTGATATGCAAGCTTTTATTCGTATGCATGATCTTACGTGTGGTGATATTAAGGACCTTAACCTCGTTCTTAGTCCATTGAATCACCCCAATTGAGTAGAGTAGAACCGGGATGGCAAGCATGTTAGTCGCAGATACCTTGTTCAACGCCGACAGATTGGAAGACCAAAAATTGTCGAAGAAGATGCTTGTATCTGCTTCGGAGAGACTCCTTCACTGATGTTACGTCTTGAATGCGGCTTTGAGGCACGCCCAGGTATGTATAGGTCTCTCCAGTATTAAGATGTCTCATGACACTTATATCCACAAGCTCAGGGTCCTTGGGAACGCCAGTAATCTTTTCTTTCTTCAGATTAATTTTGGCACATTTCTCCAAACCAAAGTCGATCCCAATCTCTCCTGTGTAGTTTTTGACGATATTTATAGGAGTTTTCAGTTTGCTTTTACCAGAGACATAGATCTTCAGGTTATTCATATAAAATACATGAGTGAGCTTATACTCGCGCTGATTAGTGTCGCCACAGAGGTATCCAGAAGACTTTCGTAGTGCGAGAGATAGAGGCAGAAATGTGATGCAAAAAAGCAAAGGGCTCATGGTATAACCCTGAAAGACGCCCCTCTGGAAGGTGACTCGGTTCGTTGTCATACGATAATTTCTAGATGAGGTAGTAAATCTAGTTTTCCAAAGAGGCATCAATGTCTCTATGCATCTCACTAGGTATGAATGCACCTTCAAGCTTCCCAACAGACAGATGATAAGTCTATGAGAAGTTGAATCGAAAGCTTTCCGGTAGTCAATCCAGGCCATTGACAGGATGCGCTGATGGGCTGCAGCGTCTTTACAGACACATCTGTCAATCAGCAGGTTTTCTCGACAGCCTGCTACACCTTTTTTCGAGCCAGGTTGTTCGTACATATCTCGCCACACGAAATGGGAATGGGCGTCTCAGACTTTAAATATGAGGTGAATATGCGGGCCAAATTTTGGTGTGTAAAAGGAAACTTCTTCCACCAGAAGTTCTTGATACAATCTGGTCCAGCAGCCGAAAAGTTCTCCGTGCCTATAAGTGCTTTTTTCACCTCTTTGGCAGTGATTGATGGACATTCATCCTCAGATTTTATGAGGTTGCCGCAAAACTCCTTGAAGTGGATGATATTGTCAGTATCTTCTTTCAACTCTAGTGTTTTCGGGATCTTGTACACCTCTCTCCAAAAAGTCTCTACCTCCTTGGGCTTGAGTGGATTTTTTACAGAAACAGGTAGATCGCTGAAGAGGCGCGATGGGTCAGCGAGAAACTGTTGATTCTCCCTGATCCATCTCTTCCTTTTCTGTATTCTCCTCCTTGCGTCGGATCACAGCCGTATTTTGTCAACAATATGCTGCTTGATTGTCAGCCTATTTGACTTGTTTAGTGTGTGATTCAAGATCCTTAGTTCTTGGGCGAACTTTCGTACCCTTTCCGTAAACGGTCTACCAGATGTTATGTAGTCAATCACACATTGAACACGGGACGCATTCTGTCTTGCCCATCGAATCTTCTTGTGCAGTTGATGCAAGCGTCTTTTGGTCTTTTGATCCATCGTCGGTTTCAGACTTCAATTTGAATCAGCCAAAGCTCTCGCAGCACCATAAACTGAGCAATTGATGGTCCAGAGGTCGGACACTTGCGAGATATCTCCACGAAGGAAGGCATCCATTTCAGCCAGATCTTGGGGCTTAGGAGGAACACTGCATGTTAATGTTCCTTCTTGTAATGAAATTGCGATCATCTCTCAGAAGGTACCTGCTTTCTGCGGTTGGTCTCAATGTCGCTTCCTCATCTTCGTCTGCAGCTTCATAAAGCAGCGGTTGGGGAAGCGCTCCGCGTACATATCCATTTTTCCGGAGGTTGACGGCTTGATTTCGCAAAGACTGATGCGAAACGTGCTGAAGCTCTGGGTGTTTCTGGCACCACAGATTGTGCATACGCGCCATAAAGCCTCGGTGAAGAGGGATAATGCTGGCATCGTAGCAGTCTAACAAGTCATTCTTGAGTTGATCCGTCCACTGAATGTGGACGTTTCGCCGGTTCGTCGTCGTGTTTCCATCTAAATTATTTTCAGCACCCCGAACTCTAGACTGATCGGCATTGTTTGCCGACCCATTGTCGGGTGCACTGCGCGTTCGATTGTCTTGAACCGCATCTACAACACTTTGTTGTTTTGGTGGTTTCATTGTTGTTACCACGAGCAGCTAGAGTGAGGGTTAGTCCATCCTTGTAGAGTCCCGCGTGAAAGGATAGGGCTGATACTCTGAGAGGTTGCCCGGTATCCCAGAGTATATATATATATATATATATATATATTAGGGTGGTTCACAAAAAACTTGTTTTTATTTTTCAGCAGCCGTATCGCGACAGTTTGTTTCTCTGGGTGAGATAATACACTCCTAATTTTTTTAGATTTTTAAAAAATTTTTTAGAAGTTGAGAATCATCATTCGAATGTGAAATATGGATAAAAAAGTGACCAAAATGGATGTTCCACAAATAAGGCTGAAGCTAATTAAATGCAAAATATGTTTTACTGAGAAAAGTTGTTCCGAATTTTTCGGCCTGGAAAATCCATGGAAAGTCAGTCACCATTTGACGAACAAGGGCGGATCCAGAAAATTGTTTGGAAAGGGGGTGGGGGGGGGGCTCCCCAATGATTTAAAAGAACTTCTCAAATTGAATATAATTAGACGGTACATTCCACTTTATTTATATTTTTCCATTATAGAGTTCACATTCATAAAAAACCTGAAAGCACGTGCATATTTGGGGCCGAACATAAATTGCGTAGTCTTTTGGGTATGGGGTGGGGGACACAATTTTTCTATGATGTCGTACATGTGGTCCAATTTATGTTAAAAATGTATCTTTTTAGGTTGAAAATTCAACTTCTTGGTTGAAAGTTGAACTACTTCATTGAAAATTCATTTTTTTTTTTTGAAGATTCATAATTTAAGTAGAAAATTCATCTCCTTGGTTGAAAATGAAACTTGAACTACTTTGTTAAATCTTCCTTTTTAAGGGATTTAACTATTTTGTTGAAAGTGAACTTTTTGTAGACATTTTATACTTTGGGGTTGAAAATTTAACTGTTTGCTACAGAAAAGTCGTCATTTTTTCTTGGAAATTCAAAACTTGGTTAAAATTGTTGTAGAAAATTTAACTTTTCTGTAGAGGATTCACCTCTTTTATTAAGAATACTTTTCTTTAGCCACTGTTTGGTTGCAAATTTATGTATCTTGTTGAGAATTCTTTTTTCATAGTATAAAATTAATCTTCTTGTTTGAATATTCATTTTTTTGACATGAACATTCTACATTTTGGATGAAATTTTTTTTTTATTGACCGCAAAATCTTTCTTTGTTGAGGATTTATGGATTTTCTTGGAAATTTTTCTCTTTTTTTTTTTAATTCAGCTGTTTGAATAAAAAATGAAAATCTTCTCTTCGCTAAAATATCAACTGAACCCTCCTCTTACAAATCGTCTTACGGTATTTTTGGCGGGCCCCTAAAGCAATTCACGAAAAAAATGTAGTTGCAAAAAATTACTTTAGATAGGGGGTTGGTGGTATAAACTCACGAACCCTTACAAAGGGGTATACGTGGCTTAAAATTTCAGAAAATAAATGAAAATGAAGTCTGATAATAAGGAGGCTCAAATTTGTCAAGCAAATTGAGAAGCCCTAAGTACTTTATGTACCTTACATACAAATTTTCAAATGGATCAGCCCTTGTTGACGACAAATCTGAAAAGTGCTATAAACTTTACAAAAGTTGTCATATTTAAGGAATCAAGGTTGCTGAAATCAAATCAGATATCATTATTTCCAAATTAAAAATTCCGGATCCAATATGACGGACCATGAATCGGACAAATGGTAGAAACTCAAAAACATAATTTTTGTCATGAGAAGTTTTTGCCTGCCCAAAATTTCTTCGATAAACGAAACGTTGGAAAAAATAAAAGTCAAATTTGTGCCCGGCGTAAGTAAAAATTAATAACGTTTTTTCAAAGAAACATTTCCAAATTATGTTTGAAAGCCTCCAAGGGGACATCGTTTCCACATGTGGAAATTGTATGTGCCCTTATTGCATCCGGGCCCTCAATTATAAAAAAAAAGATAGGCTTGAGGCAGAAGTACCTGATTGTTGGTCTAGATTGTATTTTAGTTTCGAAATTACCAGACTCACTTTGTAATTCCATATAGTTGAGTGGTTCAAGCCTTCCATTATACCATATTCCAGCAAGTTCTCCAGTGCGTGGATCGTACGCTAGTCGAGGAGAAAGCGGCCGGTCAATAAGAGGTGGCGATGTCGGCTCATTATGAGTTAGCGATGTCAGCTCATTATGAGGTGGCGATGTCGCCTCATTATGAGGTGGCAAAAACGGCGTTGAACTTGATCCTGAAAGCACACATATATGGATTCTTTATTAACGAGTTTTTTCAACTAACCCCACAAATTTTTGTATTTGCCTGAAGTATAAAGGCCCTAGGGGCTATCCATAAGGGGCCTCTATAAACTACGTTACCAATTACGTTTCCTGATAATACAATTGAATGAAGTTTTCAAATTTTGCGAATGATGGCCCTGTAATGGTACAGTTCGATAATAACTTAATAATTTGAAAAGCACTTTCATATTTCAGACTTTACACTTATTTCCCGATTCTCCTTTTTTCCTGTTTTTGAAGAATTCTTCTTCTGCTTCCCCCTGTTTTCAAGAAACTTTCTTTTTTATCGTTTTTTGCTCAAATATGAAGGAAATCCAACCATTTTTGGTAAAAACGTCTAATACACTAGACCCGCGGTTTAGGTCTTCCTAGAACTGCTGGCCCAAGCTACCAGTAGTGGAGCAATAAAAGGGGGCAGTACCCTCAGTCGATAAGTGCGTCAGCTGTCAGCATATGCGTCAGTTTTTTTTCAGTGTTCAGCCAGGTGTCTCGATTTCGGTTGTGTTTCGGTTGTTTTACGTTTCCTGAAAATGCCTAAGGAAAATAAGAGGCAGCCTTTATTGTTTAACGAGGAACATGAGCTTGCTTGTCAAGTGAAAGCAGTTAGCTTGCGAAGCTGATTGGAACAATAAGGTTGAAAATTATGAATACTAGAACAAGAAATCGTCAAAAATAAGTAATATTATGGTTTTGGAGGCTGCTCTGATAAAATGGTTCAAGGCGGCCAGAGAGACAGGCCGCAAATATCCGAAAAAGTTTAAAGTAAGTAAGCAGGATAAACATTATTTGTACGTGTAACGAATTGCTGACATTCTAGTTTTTCTTTAAGCTTACATTTTTTCGTGTATTAGATAACAAAATGGACGAAATTGAACAAATATTTTTTACTACGGAGAAGACTCCAACGCAAATGATTCAGACGGCCCTGACTGTTCATGTGTGGATTCCCCCGATTCAGGGCCAAGGCTATTTGCAGGCAACCCCTGACACTAACTTCAAACCGAGGTTTGGTGATATTGTACTTTTGGTTCGGAATTCTTCTTGTATGGTTAAATGTTCTACTATTTGGTTGAAAATTAATTTGTTTTGTTGAAAATGCAACTATTTTGTCACTAAGTCATCTTTTTTGGTCAAAAATTCAACTAGTTGTTCTAAAGTTGAACTACTTTGTTAAAAATGTATTTTTTTGTTGAAAATTCATCTTTTTGGTTGAAAATTCAACTATTCCATTATTAAAAAATCATTCTTTTTGGTTAAAAAATTACCATTTTTGGTTAAAAAAATTGTTGACTGAAAATAATTCTGTTTTAGTTAAGGATACAACTGCTTTGTTGCAAATTCTACTTTTTTGGTTGAATTCAACTGTTTTTCATTTAAAATTAAAATCTCCTCTGATTCAAATTTCAAGTACATATTGCCTATTTTGTTGAGAATTCATCCTTTTTGGTTGGAAAATTAAAACCAAACCATAAAAAAAATTGCGAAGCGATTTTCAAGTGTAGCAGTCCAAAATGCATCAGAAAAATGTAGCGGCACTAAGTGTACAGAATGACTGTAAACTAATGTAACTCACCCTTTTTGTCTTTAAAATTTAACAATTTTTTTGAAAAATGTATTTTGTTGAAAACTTGTACTTTTGGGTAGTAAATCAATCTTGTTTGTTCAAAATTTATCTTTTTGGTTAAATATTCAACTATTTTGTTAAAAATTAATATTTTTTGGTTAAATTGAAATAATTGAAACTTTTTTGTTGCAGAAAACTAATTTTTTGGTTCAAAATTATTCTTTGTAGTTTGAAAATTCCACTGTTTGGTAGAAAATGTATGTATTTTGACGAACATCCCTCTCTTAATTGTGTTAGAACATTAATCGTGTTTGATGGAAATTTACCTTTTTGTTCGAAGATTCAACTATTTGGTTAAAAATTAGTATTTTTTGGTTAAACTGAGCTAGTTGAAAATTTTTTCGTTGGTGGAAAATTTTTCTTCCTGGTTCAAAGTTGCTCATTGTATGTTAAAAATTCAACTTTTTGGTAGAAAACTAATGTATTTTAGTGAAAAGTCGTCTTTTGGCTTAGAAAATTAATCTTGTTTGTTGAAAATTCATCTTTTTGGTTTAGAATTGAACAACGTTGTTGAAAATTGATATATTTGATTGATGAAAGTTGAACTACTTGGTTAAAATTTCTTAAAGGTTCAACTTCGGTTGATTGAAAACTTATACTTTGTAAGTTTAAAATTCAACTATTTGTAGAAAATTCATGTATTTTGTTCAAAATTCATCTTTTGGGTTGAACAATCTTTTTGACTCAAAAATCCAACGATTTCGTAGGAAATTAATCTATAAGGTTGAAAATGAACTCTTTGGTTAAAAATTTACATTCTTGTTCAAAAGGAAAATTTTATCAGAATATTTAACTATTTGGTAGAAAATTAAATCTTTTTCAGTTTGGAAATTATTTAAAAAATTGCAAAACGTCTTTAACAAAAAATATTACTCCTACGATTCATTACGTGTGTCATCATTTTCAAAAATACGAAATTTCCATGATTTGGAATGAGAAAAAAAATTAAAACAAATATAAATCGTGGTAGCAATTGAAAAATGCATTAACCTAATTAACTTAAAAAAATTGTTGGATCAGTTTAAAATTATTTCAGAAGAACAGTACACTTCCACTTGGTTGACCGGTCTCTAAACGAGCCCGACCAATTAGTTGAACCCTGGAGGGGCCCCCACCTCTACCGCTAGCCCTTATATTCTGTTCATCAAGCGACATTCATTGGCTGCCCCGGCCTTGTACCGCTGTGCTTGCTCTAAGCAACTTCTTCGACTGCGCATGTGCCGAATGCCGCGTTCGATTTAAAATCAATGAATACTATCAATAATAATACAGATAAATACACCTGACATTCCTAGAACCGTTGGCCCACGCAGTTTCGTAGCTCAATGGGCGAGAGACGGTTGCGACTCTCGTCTCGGAACTGCTATTTAGTTATTTATCGGGGCATTTTCCGGGCACAATAAAGAAGAATTTCAATTGGTTTAATATGGAAAATAGTATTAAAAAATGAGGAAAATAAAGAAATTGAATATTAACCATCCCAACAATTTTCTCTATATATTTGTAACAATTGATGTTATAACAAATAATAAGAGGCTTTTTCGGTAATTACATAATTATTACGTAATTACGCAGCAAGGTGGAATACGTACACTGATAGCAACATACGTTTCAACTTTTTCAAAGTAACATTTTTGAATATAGTCGATATATCTGGATTTAACATATTTCAATATATAATAGATATGATATTTAATTATTTTCTACTTACGTGCATAATGAAGATGTATCACAAAATTAAGATATAAAATATAAATCTTCATTTTCAGAGAGATACAGAAATGATCCTCAAGAAATATCTTCACTTGCTACTGATAAGTCTTTCGATATGCTCTACTTCAAGTGCTTGTTTCATTATTAACAAACAGGAGGATTTAGGTGGTGAAATAAAGTTGTGACAGTATAGGTTTGTCTAAAGCGAAGAATCTTTGATGTAAAATAAACAATCTTTATTTATTTTCCTTGAGAATTGTCGAGTCTCGAATTTATCATATCAGCACGTGATGATTTGGAAACGACTTTCCGTCTGTGAATCACTAAAAAAGAAAAGTTTAACAATTTGGTAGAAAATTCAAAAATTTATTCGAAAGATGAACCGATTTGTTAAAGATGCATATCTCTAGTAGAAGATTCATCATTTTAGTTGAAAATTTCCACCAAATAACTGAATTTTCAAGCCAAAAATGCAACTTTTCTATAAAACAGTTGAACTTTCAATAAAACAAATAATTTTCCACGAAATAGTTTCATTTTTTATCAAAATAATTGAATTTTCTACCCAAAAATATGGATTTTCAACCTAAGATTAGAATTTTCAACCAGAGAGAATGACTTTCCAACAACATTGTTAGAATCAAAAATATAAAAGTAAATTTTCAACCAAAAAAAGTAGCTTTCCATCAAATCTAGTTGGATTTTCACCCAGATAAATAGAATTTCTTGAATTCTCTAAATTCCTTTAATTCTCTAAATTCCTTAAATTCTCGAAATTCTTTGAATTCTCTGAATTCCTTAAATTCTCTGAATTCCCTGAATTCCCTGAATTCCATGTATTCCCTGAAGTCCTTGAATTCGTTGAATTCCTTGAATTCGCTGAATGCCTTCAATCTGCTGAATGCCTTGAATTCTCTGAATCCCTTGAATTTTCTGAATCCCTGAAATTCTCTGAATTTCTCATTTCTCTGAATTCCTAAATTCTCTGAATTCAAGGAATTCTCTAAATTTCTTGAACTCTCTGAATTCGTCAAATTCTTGGAATTTCTTGAATTATCTGAATTCCTTGATTTCTCTGCATTCCTTGAATTCTCCGAATTCCCTGAATTCCTGGAGTTCGTTGAATTCCTTGAATTCGCTGCATGCCTTCAATTTGCTGAATGCCTTGAATTCTCTGAATCCCTTAAATGAGGGGCTGATAGCAAAAGCGGGCTAAAAACAGAGTCGGAGCAAAAGCGGGTTGATTACACAGGCCCATAAAAAAAGTGTTGTGCGAGATATCAGAGTATGGTACCTACACTCAGAGAAAAGATTGAGTTGATTCAACAAAAAGGTTTGTTCCACCCAATTTGTTTGCTGAAACTAAAAATTTGGTCAGCGCAAATAAACCTTTGGTTATTTTCAAGAAACACAACGAACTAATTTGGTCAATTCAAAGTAATTATTTAGTTAAGCATGTTTATTTGATTCAATCAAATAAATGTGTTAAGCGGAATATATTATTTATTAGAAAGTGATTCGGTTAAAGTAACGAAATAATTTGGTTGATTCCACTAACTAAACATACCGAAACAGATTTATGTCAGCCCACGCCGGTGGCCAGTTTGCGTGTCGAAACAGTTCCTCATTGTGCGTCGTGTCGCGAATTAGTCAAAAAATTAGTGATACGAACGACACTAACAATGTCAACGTTTAAAAAAAAATGCGCTCTCAAACAGTATGCAGAACCTTTTGAACGTAAGTACAGACTTTAGTTCGCAGTGTTCACACAGGTGCAGGAAATATAACCTCGAAATTCATAAGTGATGAAAGAACCTCACACAAATGTATGGAAAAAGTCTTTCTGGCAAATTGGGTGAAAGTTTGGTTTTCTAATGCTACAAGTGATGCTTATCAAAAGTTTTTCATCAAAAGCTTTTGTCCTAGAATACAATTTTTTGAAAGTTAAGATCTAGATACATTTTGATTGAATGAAACAACCAAAATATTTGTTTGGATCAACCAAAATATTTGGTTGGATCAACCAAAATACTTATTACAATCAACCAAAATATTGATTACAGCCAACCAAACTTTATTAACCAAAAAATTTGTTTGAATCAACCAAGCATTTGATTGACCATATAGCAATGTATTTATTTGTTTGGTCCAACCAAATTTTTGTTGAATCAAACAAACTTTTTTCTGAGTGTATACGTATTTTGGGGCGCTGAACACGAATCTGACATCAGTTTTTCCCCAGCTGTCAGGTTCTCCCCCTAGATGCGGAAAATTTCCTAGTAAATCAACTTTTCTGGGTATAAGTTACCCTTGGTATTAAAATCATCTGGAAACAGACCAGGCATGATATTTTTACGTATTTTGAAGCACTGAACACGAATCTGACATCAGCTTTCCCCGAACGCGTCAGGATTTTCCCCTAGACGTGGAAAATTCCCTATAAAATCAGCTTTGTCGGGTATGAAATAACCTTTGTTATTGAAATCGTCTGGAAAAAGATCAGGCATGATGTTTTTATGTATTTTGTGGCGCTGAACACGAATCTGATATCAGTTTTCCCCGAGCGCGTCAGGATTTTCCCGTAGACGCGGAAAATTCCCTATAAAATCAGCTTTGTCGGGTATGAAATAAACCTTCTTTTCCACTAGATGCAGAAGATTCCTTAGAAAAGCAGATTTTCGTATACCGAATTACCACTGGGTATGAATTTATTTCGAAAGCAGGCTAAGTATGCTGTCTTTTTATATTTTAGATGCTGAATACTAATTTTGACTCGGATTTACGCTAAGTCTTCAAAGTTTTCCCTTAGATCCAGAAAATTCGCTAAAAGCCAGGTTGTTTTAGTATAGTATCACCTTTGTTACTGGAATTATAAAAAACTAACGTCATATTCGTATTTAGCGAACCATAATATAGAAAGATATTATACTCCGACCTGTTTACAGACGATTTCAAAAACAAGAGCGATTTAATACAAGAAAAAGCTGATTTTTTTAGGGAATTTTCCGCGTCTAGAGAAAACCCCGATGTGATGGCGGGAAATTAGTCTCAGATTCGCGTTCAGCACCCCAAAATACATAAAAATATAATGCCTGATCTTTTTCCAGACGATTTCAATAACGGGGGTTATTTCATACCCGACAAACCTGGGTTTCTAGGGAATTTTCTGCGTCCAGGAGAAAACCCCGATGTGTTGGAGAGAAAGTAGTCTCAGATTCAGATTCTGCTCACCAAAATACATAAAACATCATGCCTTGTCTTTTTCCAGACGATCTCAATAGCAAGGGTTATTTCATACCAGACAGAGCTAATTTTCTAGAAAATTTTCCGCGTCTAGGGGAAAACCCCGATGTGATGACAGGAAACTAGTCTCCGATTCGTATTGCAACTATTCCAAAGATTTCTCTATGAGAAAGAAAAATAAATTTAAAGAAAGATTTTCTTATATTTATAATAATTTGGAAGGAATGTTTTCATAAAAATAGCCTTCAAAATATTCTGAAACAAACTTTCAAAAATTTTGTACGCTCCATTCAACCAAGATTCAATAATTTTAACTGTTAAAAATTTATTATACGTAGATATAAAGGATCACCCTCGTATAAACCCTTACGTAAGGACATAAACGTGCACAGTTGGGCAAGTGACATCTGTGCACGTGAAAGGTTAGGCAAGTTCGATCTGTGAACGTGCACAGTTGGACAAGTGACATCTGTACACGTGCACAGTTGTACAAGGGACATATGTGCACGTGCACAGTTGGG
>CAKNYM010052884.1:411034-455108 GCA_932195095.1 Andricus curvator
TACAAGGGACATATGTGCACGTGCACAGTTGGGAAAGGGACATCTGTACACGTGCACAGTTGGGCAAGTGACATCTGTGCACGTGCAAAGTTGGACAAGTGATATCTGTGCACGTGCACAGTTAGGGGAGTGACATATGTGCACGTGCACAGTTGGGCAAGGGACATCTGTGCACGTGCACAGTTGGACAAGTGACATCTGTGCACGTCCAAGACCACATGAGCCCATCTGTGCACGTCTAAATTTCGACGTTGTTGTTCGACGTTGTACTTGGACAACTGTGCACGTGCACAGATGGTATTCGGACAACTGTACAAGTCGAAATTCCGACGTGCACAGATGGACGTGCACAGTTGTCCGTCCGGCCATCGACTTGCACAGTTGGGCGCGTGCAAAGTTGTCCGTCATCCCATTTCTACCAATAGATAATATTTTGGTAGAAAAAAAATTTTCTACCAAAAAAAGCGCATTTCGAACACAATAGTTAAATTTTCTACTCAAACAGATGAATTCAAGACTATAGTAATTAATATTTAGGTGAAAATATAATTTTTCAAGAAAAGAGTTATTTTCAACAAATAGTTGAAGCTGCAACTGAAAGGATTATTTTCCACCAAAAAGATTTATTTTCTATAAAAAAAGACGAACTTGTAAATACAAATAATAATCATATTAAACCGTGCGAATTGAAGAAAAACTTGTTTTCAACAAAATAGTTAAAACCCAACCCACTCGATGAATTTTCAACCAAGAAGTTCAATTTTCTACCCAAAAAGGCGAATTTCTAAACAAAACCAATTTCAATTTTGAATAACAAGCAGTTAAATTTAAGCAAAAAGGACAAATTTTTACCCAAATATTTAAATTCACGCTAGATCTCTTACATTTATTTATATAATTTTCTAATGAATTATATAATCAGAAAAATTTAAATTCCTGATTTTGTAATAGCATTGTTTAAAGTAGAAATGTTTAAAACGAAAACGGGGAGTTTTGTCAAAAATTTCTCAAAATGTTTTTTTTTTATCTCTCGTGGAGTCGTTTGGCTGACCAGTTTAATATTTATAAAGGTGACTTTGTAGGTCTGTATAAACGCCACAATTTATTATGTGGACTTTTTTCGTATACTGGGGTGAACAATTTTTTTATGTATAATATTTGCTTATGTCGCATACTACAGTCAGAAAATGGGATTTATGATTCGTTAAAAGGCGCTATCGCGATTAAAACAAAAACTATAAGTCTGAGCAAAAAATAGTCTAGAATCAATTTGTAGATCTTTTTTAGATGCGTAAGTTTTCTTCTTGTTGGTACGTTTCACACAATACAGATAATCCTAAGATAAGAGGGATTGGAGTCAATAACAAAATTTAATTGCACTGTATGATAAATGTTTATTGAAAAAAACGGTACAACCGGAGTTGTCGATCGAGTTAGATCAGAAGTAAATATCACGTACTGTGACTGACGACGGTAAAATACCGAGCACGACTGAATTCAAATCGAAGAAAAATTTGTCAGTACTGACCGACCTTTACACTGTTGCGGTTAAGTGAGTAAAGAAAATACAGAAATCTATCAAATGTTATAGCACCGAATCGTGACCTGCGACAAAGCCTTAACAGCCGCGTCGGCGGACTCGAACTTGTGACATCTGCCACTGCAATAAACTTTTATTCTTTGAACGTTAGCAATTGCTGCCTTAAAGTATAATTGAAAACGACATTGGAAGTGAGAGCTACATAAAGGTTGGAAGGACAAAATTATGTACAATCTAATTTCTCAACAACTACAGGATGTAATATTTCTATACTAAATATAATAATGTGACAGACACTCTTAGGGATAAGAAAATAGTCGTGGTGTAGGGAAAGACGTCTGCTGAATTGGTCGCCCGCAGGAGACGTCGGTATTGTTCCAAAAGAACTCACCGGCTGGTGATTATCAGGATGAGAAAAGGAGCAAGGCTTAGCAGGTGTCAAGCGTAGGCGAGGGAAGGCAAATATCCATGCTTCTCGCTGCGAGGTAAGAGACAGAATGCATTTGTGGCTCAAACACGCTGCCTTTATGCAGTCACACTTGGTGAGCGCACTAAAATTCGGTGTGGTGGGGCGGCTTATGCCTCATTGGTTCCGAGTTGATGCAGTGGATGGTTTTGCGTGGCTTGCCCTACTTCGTGGGGATTTTTGGGGCCTACGCTCTATTCAGACCATTCCTTAATCTGCTGCCCTTACAGGCTGTGCCTGACGCCTGCTCTCGCCTTGCTTCACTTCTAACCATATGACGCAAGTACAATGATCTTATGATAATAACAATCTAATCGTGTAAAGGAATATTAAGAATTATAACGTAATTTCTACAAACTTATAAAACTGTAATATAGAACAATAAAAATTTTATAATATAAAACAAATCTTGACACAGAAAAAACAAAAGGTAAGAACTAAAGAGCGTTGCAGGGCAAAATGCTGGGGGTAATCTCGGTATGGAAAACCATTAATATCGACAATGGTAAAATAACAGGTCACTGTTTCATTTTACCTGTACTGATCTTTAATTTTGTTTGTATGTTGAGAATAACTTCGGAATTTTTATCTGAAAATCTTTTTACTTTTGGTTTTTTCTATGGACCGTCGAGTACTTCAGTACGTTGCAGAACAAAAGCGGTGGATACGCAAGGTTCGTTGAGGCCAAAATTGAGAAGCAAAATTTGTGGAAATTATAAGGGCATGTGTCCATACGGGACAATTTGGTAACCATTTATAAATACTCCAAGGGCCCTTCCATTGTGCATTATCATGTCAAATGCCCTAGGTTCAATTCTTCGATTGAAAAGGCTTCGTAATCCTGATAATGAAAGAATAATGTATTCATTAATTAATTGAAATATTTTAAAAAAGCATTAACTTAGAACTGCTACGTAAATTATGCTAAACTTTGAGTACCTTAATTATTGTCCCAGAAGTTGCACTTTAATGTTGTTTTTTTTTTTAATACGTACAATTTTTTCTTATTGAAAAAAATTATGTTTGCTTAACATTTAATCAAAGGTTGTCCAACATTAACATTTGCCTTCATAGTCCAGGCATCTACTAGTTTTTTACCGTTTTAACTAGGTAGAAATGACTAATACGTGACTAGAATTTTTTTTTACGTTTTGAAATTCTTGTTCGCCCACATCGACACTTTCGGTTGCATTATAAGACCACATTTTTAGCAGGAAATTAAAGGTGAAAAAATTCGGAGAGAATTAAAAAAAATTAAAACCTTTTATCTTTGATAGGTACACTTTTCCAGAGTCCCAAAATGAAGATCAAGAACGGTTAATAACCAGATTAATAAAAAAATTAATAAAAACATTAAGAGTATTTAGAGCATTCAACTGTTTGGTTGGAAATTCATGTTTTTTGTTGAAGAGTCGCATTTTTTGGTAGAAAATTCGAAGGCTTGATTGAAAATTCATGTATTTTGTTGATAATTCATCTTTGTAGCTGAAAATTCAACTCTGGTTGAAAATTCATCTTTTTGAAAAAATCTCGTCTGTTTGGGTTGAAAATTAAGTTTTGTGTTGAAAATTCATATTTTTCGTTAGAAAATTCAACTGATTTGTATGAAATTCTTTCGCTTGGCTTAAAAATGCAACAAATTGGTAGAAAAGTAACTCTATCGTGTAAAATTCGTTATCTAAATTGAAAATAAATTTTTTACATTCTCATTCTAATGAGAAGGTATTGGTTTTATGTAAAATTTGACATAGTCGGTTCTCATCAAATCTCCACGTTTTGAGACCCCCTGAGCCAGAAAAAACGGTTTTTACCAAGGTGTCTGTCTGTCTGTAGTCTGTCTGTCTGTCTGTCTGTCAGTCTGTCTGTCTGTCTGTCTGTCTGTCTGTCTGTCTGTAGCCACGATAACTTTCGAAAAAATGATCAGATTTGATTGAGCTTTGGCACACTTTTTTATGGCCGAAAAATAGAGAACGAGTTCGTTAACCAGCTATTTTGGATGAAAATTCAAAAAGTGAGCACATTTTGAAAATTTTTGAGACCACTTTTTTTGAAGCTTTAAAAATTCTATGTATGGTTATTAGTAGTACGCAAAATGACGAACAAAATATTCTAATGACTTTTCGTGATAAAACAAAAATTACTGGAGTTATAGCATTTTCAAAATTCCAAAAAACAAACGAAAATGTACATTTTAAGCCGAAAAACGCACGATATGAAAAAAAGTCAAGAGGAGAAAAACGTTGCTTTTTGAACGCCCTATAATATTTTCATAACAACTTTTTGAATTTTTTGAAAAATAAAAAATTCAAATTTTGATCGCACAAAAAAATAATCAAAAATTCCATTTTGCTGTGAAACTATGCAAGATACGAGAAAAGATCATTCTACCAAAATTGTGCACCCAAAAAAGATCTACAAATTTCTCATCATTCACTTTTTGATATGACGCGTAGTTTTTGTTTTATTCGTAAAAAACAGCATTGAAAATAGAAAAATCAAATGCACAGAACCGAGCGTGGAACGCAAGGTTCAAATGATTTTCAAATCAAATATCGAGCGCGAAGCGCGAGTGTCTGGATGAGAATGTGTTCCTTAAGGTCGATAGAACCTTGAGTAAATGAAGTTCCTTTTCAGTCTAAAATAAAAACAAATTTAACAATCACTTAATATGTAGAGGTTTTGATAATATTATAATATTTGCAAACAAACTTTTTCTTTTCATCGAAGTCGAACACGAAGTTGAAAAATCTAGAGCAACCGAGCGTAAAGCGCGATGTAGATACGTCCGAGCGCGTAGCGCGAGGTGAATACATAATCGAGCGCGAAGCGCGAGATAAATATATGATCGAGCGCGAAGCGCGAGATCCAACAGTTGCGCGCCCCAGGCGCGCTCAAACTTGCGAGCGAAGCGAGCCGCGCGCGAAGCGCGCGATGAGAATATGCCCGCGAAGCGGGCAGATTTTTTTTAATGCAAATTTAAATATTTTACTTCTGGGTCAAAATTTATCTTTCTTGGTAAAAAAAAAATGAAAAATGAAAAAAATATATTTAAGTTACTATTTGTCTGCTTTAAGCTATGCTTTAAGCAAATCTTTATACCAAGGTGAATTACCGTTAATAAACTAAATCAAATCAAAACTTACGGCTCGCCTAAAAAGAAAAATTGCGTAATTTTGAAAATGATCTCATTTTTTGAATTTTGTACTAACTAAAAATTCCATTAGGATAGTTTTGAAATTTATTTGACATCTTGTAAAAGTTGTCAATGACATTTCTTTAGATGTCAGGAAAATGGTGTGTTTCTTTCTCTTTTTTTAAACATTTTCAAAATGTTGAAAGGAATGTTACTTTTTTAATTTTTATCAAAATTAAAAATGTCACCAGGAAAATTTGCAAGTCTGTTTGCCATGTACAAGGAACTTTGTCAAAAAATGGTAAAACTCTTCAAAAAATTTGTTTCAAATTTTAAAAATGCTCTAACTTTTTGAATTTTGGTGTCATCGGAAACAATCTGGTTTGAAATATATATATATATATATATAAATATTTTTGAAGATTTATCTTTTTTGGTAGAAAATTGAACCATTTGACTATTTTGTTCAGAATTTGTCATTTTTGGTAGTAAATTATTCTTTTTGATCGAAAAGTCAACAATTTGCTCAAAGATGTATATATTCATAAACCTTTAAGAATCTCCAACAAAATACATTTTTTTGAACATTCGTTTTTTTTTAGAAAATCATTCTTCTTGTTTGAATATTCATCTTTTTGGTTGAAAAATTTTCTTTTTGTAGAAAGCTTGTCTGTTTGGGTTGAAAATGAACTTTTTTGTTAAAAATGAATGCTGTTAAAAATTTAAGGGAATAAATGTACGTTATTCATACACAGCCACCTAGTTGAAGCGGTAAAATATTCATTTTTTGTACGAGATGCTTGGACTATTATATTCACTTTAATTCAAGTAAAAACTATTTTATAACATACTACAGGGACACATTACAAGAAAGGTAACTTGATAAGCTCAGAAAATTGTAGGGAGAATCTTTTAATATTTGTTTCAGATTATTCTTTAGTTTGTTAAATTATCGTTTTTACCCTGCAAAGCGTAAATCTGCCGTTCACGATATACACCAATCGCCTTACGCTTTCCCATGCGGAGCAAGAGAGCACCATCCGGAATATTGAAGTCAGTACTTAGACGACGTGTAGTGGTTCGCGGAGCTGTTTGCGGAGCTGTTTGTGGAGTTCTTTGTGGTCCTGTTTGTGAAGCTGTTTTTGAAGCTGTTTGTGAAATAAAAATATAGTTAATTATTAATTTAGATATTGAAATAATTGATATTAATATACTCATCAACTTGGAACTACTAGCGATGAGGAGATTACGTTGACGCACCTAACAGAAAAAGAAAATGAAAAAAAAGTATTCAAAGGATTGACTTATTATCTTGGCTATAATAATTGGAAGAAGATTTTATATTAGAAAATAAATGAAACAGGTTGATGTTCGTTTTGTTATTTTTTCACTGCTTTGTACAAAATCGCACGCAATTCAACGTCTCCGCCAAACCACTCGCCCACGGTTTGTTCATTAATTAAATAAATACTTCTCACATAAAAATATAATTTATTTGACGAAAATCTTTGTCACTGTAAAAGTATTTTATCATTGAGTTCAGTGTAAAACTTTGGAGGAAGAAGTGACGAAAATGGATGTTGCTTATATAAGGCTAAAGCTAATTAAATGCAAAATACGGGTTACTGAGAGTAATCATTTGACGAACAAGGGCGGATCCAGAAAATTATTGGGACGGTGCGATTGAGAATTTTCTTCAAAGAATGTATGTGAAAGGGGGTGGGGGACTCCCACAATGATTCAAAAGAACTTTTTAAATTGAATATGATAGAACGATACATTCCCCTTTATTTATATTGTTCCATTATAAAGTTTACATTCGTAAAAAACCTGAAAGCACGTGCATATTTGGGGCCGAACATAAATTCCGTGGTCCTTTGTGTATGGGGTTGGGGCAACTATTTTTCTATGATGCCGTACATCTGGTCCAATTTATATTAAAAATGTATTTTTTTTTGTTAACAATTCGACTGTTCTGTTCTTCACTTTTCTAAATTGAAAATTATATTGTTCCAAATGAAGATGACTCTATTCCATTTTTGGTTGAGAACTGATAATTTGTTTACTAAAAATTCAACTATTTGGTTGAAAATTCGTCTTTTTTATTAAAAATTGGTTTTCCTTGTTGGAGATTTAGATATTGGGTTAAAAATGAATGCATTTTGTTGAAAGCTTTTTTTTTACGATAAAATCTCATTTTTTGGTTAAAAATGCAATTGTTCGGTTAAAAATTAATCGCTTTTGGTTGATGATTGAACTATTTTGGTGAAAATTCGTCTCTTTTGGTAAAATTATTTTGATTAAATTAGATTTTTTTGTTGAAATATCAACTATTATATTATTTTGTTGAAAATGTATCTTCTCAGGTTTAAAATTCAAATCCTTCGTCGAAAGTTAAACGACATTCTGAAAAATTCATTTTTTTGGTTGAAGATTCATCATTTAAGTAGAAAATTCATCTCTTCGGTTGAAAACAAAAATTGAACTACTTTGCTGAATCTTTCTTTTTTAGGGATAAAAATTCATTTTTATAATTGAAAATTTAACTATTTTGTTGAAAGTGAACTTTTTTGTAGGAATTTCATACTTTAGGGTAGAAAATTCAACTGTTTTGTGTAGAAAATTTGTCATTATTTCTTGAAAATTAAAAAATTATGTAAAATTGTTGTAGAAAGTGTAACTTTTTTGTAGAAATGAAATTTTCTTTCTTTATTGACCGAAAAATCTGTCTTTGATGAGGATTCAAGGATTTTGTTGGAAATTATTCTATTTTAGTTCAATTCAACTGTTTGATTTAAAATGAGAATTTTTCCTTCGCTAAAATATCAACAATTATGTGTATTTTTGAGATTCCATCTTTTTTTGTTGAAAATTAGCAACTGATTGGTTCAAGGTTGATCTTCTTTTTTTAATAATAAGAAACAACACGATTGGACCAAACCCTCCTCTTCCAAATCGTCTGACGGTATTTTTGGAGAAACCCTAAATCAATTCACGAAAAAAATTTAGTTGGCCAAAAGTTACGTTAGATAGGGGGTTGGGGGGTATAAACTCACGAACCCTTACAAAGGTGTGTACGTGGCTTAAAATTTCAGAAAATAACTGAAAATGAGGTCTGATAATTAGGAGGCTCAAATTTGTCAAGCAAATTACGAAGCTCTAAGTACTTTATGTAGCTTATATATACATTTTCAAATGGATTAGCCCTTGTTGACGACAAATCTGAAGAGTGTTATAAACTTTACAAAAGTTGTCATATTTAAGGGGTCGAGGTCGCTGAATTAAAATCAGAATCGGACAAATGTTGGAAACTTGAAAAAATAATTTATGTCATGAGAAGTTTTTGCCTGCTCAAAATTTCTTCGAAAAACGAAACGTTGGAAGAAAGATAAGTCAAATTTGTGCCCAGCGTGAGAGAAAATTAATAACATTCTTTCAAATAAACATTTCTAAATTAGGTTTGGAAGCCTCCAAGGGGACATCGTTTTTACATATGAAAATTTTATGTGCCCTTATTGCATCCGGGCCCTCATTTATAAAAAAAAAAGATATGCTTGAGGCAGAATTACCTGATTCTTGATCAAGATTGTATTTTAGTTTGAAATTCCCAGACTCACTTTGTGATTCCACATAGGTGACTGGTTCAAGCCTTCCATTATACCATATTCCAGCAGGTTCTTTAGTGCGTGGATCGTACGCTAGTCGAGGAGAAAGCGGCCGGAGAATACGAGGTGGCGATGTCGGCTCATTATGAGTTGGCGATGTAAGCTCATTATGAGGTGGCGTTGTCGGCACATTATGAGGTGGCGTTGTCGGCTCATTATGTGGTGGCGTTGTCGGCACATTATGAGGTGGCGTTGTCGGCTGATTATGAGGTGGCGTTTTCGGTTCATTATGAGGTGGCGTTGTCGGCTCATTATGTGGTGGCAAAACCGGCGCTGGACTTGATACTGAAAGCACAAATATATGGATTCTTTATTAACGAGTTTTTTCAACTAACCCCTAGAAATTTTTCATTTGCCTGAAGTATAAAAGTCCTAAGGACTATCCATAATGTAATGTAATTAATTTGCAAAGCACTTTCATATTTCAGACTTGACACTTATTTCCCTATTCTCCTGTGTTCCTTTTTTTAATGAATACTTCTTTTTCCCTCTGTTTTCAAGAAAATTTCCTTTTTATCGTTTCTCGCTCAAATATGAACTGAATTAATAGAACCCATTAGGAAAATTCGACTATTTTTAGTTAAAAAATCTAACACACCAGGCCCGCGGTTTAGGACCCCGCGGTCCTGGCGTAGTGGAGCGATAAAAGTGGGCAGTACCCTCAGTCGGTAAGTGCGTCAGCTGTCACCACATGCGTCAGTTTTTTTTTCAATGTTTAGCGAGGTGTCTCGATTCTGGTTGTTTTACGTTTTTTGAAAATTCCAAAGGAAAATAAGAGACAGCCTTTATCGTTTGAGGAGGAACCTGCGTTAGCAGGCCAAGTGAAAGCAGTTATCTCGTGAAGCTCATTGGAACAATAAGGTTAAAAATGATGAATTCCAGAACAAAAAATCGTCAAAAACATCCGCAAATGTCTAACGTAAGTGAACAGGACAAAAATTATTTTCACGTGTAACGGATTGCTGGCATTATAGTTTTTCTTTAGGTTCAAATTATTATGTGTATTACATATTGGATTCCCCCGATTCAGCATCAAGGCTATTTGCAGGCAAATCCCGGCACTAACCTTAAACCAAGGGTTTGCTGTATATTGTACTTTTGGATCGGAATTCATTTTGTGTGGTCAAATGTTCTACTATTTGGTTAGAAATTAATTAATTACGTTGAAAATGCAACTATTCTGTTACTAGGTCATGTTTTTGTTCAAAAATTCAACCAGATTTAAAGTTGAACTACTTTGTTAAAAATGTATTTTTTGGTTGAAAATTCATCTGTTTGGTTGAAAATTCAACTATTCCATTATTAGAAAATCATTAATCTTGGTTGTAAAATCATCATTTTTCGGTAAATAAAGTTTTGGCTAAAAATAATTCTGTTTTAGTTAAGGATACAATTGCTTTGTAGTAAATTCTACTCTATTGGTTGAATTTAACTGTTTATTTAAAATTAAAATCTCTTTTGATTCAAATATCAAGTACACATTGTTTATTTCGTTAAAAATTAATATTTTTTGGTTGAAAATTCGTATTTTCGGGTAGCAAATTAATCTTTTTTGTTAAAAATTATTCTTTTTTGTTGAAAATTCCACTATTTTGTTAAAAATGCATCTTTTTGGTTTAGAATTGAATAACTTTGTGGAAAATTGATATCTTTTATTGAAAGTTTGTCCTTTTTGGTGGGACATTATTCTTTTTGTTGGAAAAATCCATCCCATTCGTTAAAAATAAATCTTTTTTATAAAAAATTCAACAACTTGGTTGAAAGTTGAACTACTTTGTTAAAATTTTTTTAAGTTTCTCCTTCGGTTGATTGAAAACTTATACTTTGTAAGTTGAAAATTTACTTATTTATAGAAAATCCATGTATTTTGTTTAAAAACTCATCTTTTGGGTTGAAGAATTAATCTTATGCTGTTTGGTTAAAAGTTTTACCATTTTGTTGAAAATTCGTCTTTTTTATGAAAGTTAATCTTCTTGGTTGAAATTTCCTCCTCTTTGGTGAGAAATGCGTTTGGATGAAAATTAAGCAGTTTGGTTAATGGCTCAGCTATTTGGTTGATTATTCGTCTTTTGCATCGTTAAAATTTAATTTCAATTTCTAATTGAAAAATCATAATATCTTGTTGAAAATTAAACTATTTTTTTATGAAATTCGCCTTCTTGGCTCAAAAATTCAACGATTTGGTAGGAAATCAATCTATTTGGTTGAAGATAAACTTTCTTGTTAAAAATTTATATTTTTGTTAAAAACTTGTATTTTGTTTAAAAAGGAAACTTTTCGCAGAATATTGAACTATTTGGTGTATAATTGACATTTTTTTTAATTAAGAAATTATTCAAACAATTGCGAAACGTCTTTAACAAAAAATATGACTCATACGATTCATTAAGTGTGTCATTAATTTTGGGAAAATACGAACTTTTCATTATTCGGAATGAAAACAAAAATTAAAACAAATATAAATTGTGGTAACTATTGAGAAATGCAATTAACTAATTAATTTAAAAAAAATTGTTGGATCAATTTAAAATTAGTTCAGAAAAACAGTAAATTTCCACTCGAAACGAACCGGACCAATTAGTTAAACCCTGGAGGGGCCCCAGGTCCGTCCACTCAGCGCCGCCACCAAGGAAAAATGAAAAATGGAATACGCCATATTTTTTTGCTTTTTTTTTGCAAATTTTATGCTAAAAAAAAAATTTTTTTGCTCTTCAAACTTCCGAAATAAGGGTGGCGGCGCTAGCACGACATCCCCTCAGCGCCGCTACCTATGAAAACTGACTAAAAATTATTATTATGAAATAAACGATTAGGGTAGATTTTTTTGCTTTTTTTTTATCTAAGGAAAAATATAATACGTATTCCAAAAAACTACCCCTAAGTCATACATACCCACCCTCGTGACCAAAAATTTCTGAAAAAAAATTTTTTTTTTGAGCATAAAATTTGCAAAAAAAAAGCAAAAAAATATGGCGTATTCCATTTTTCATTTTTCCTTGGTGGCGACGCTGAGTGGACGGACCTAGGGGCCCCCACCTTTACCGCGAGTCCTTATGTTCTGTTTATCAAGCGACGTTCATTGGCTGCCCCGGCCTTGTACCGCTGCGCTTGCTCTAAGCAACTTTTTCAACAGCGCATATGCCGAAAGCCGCGGTTGATTTGAACTTAATAAATACTATCAATAATAATATAGATAAATACACCCGACATTCCTAAAACGGCTGGCCCACGCAGTTTCGCAGCTCAAGGCGCGAGAGACGGTTGCGACTTTCATCTCGGAAGAGCTGGCAGGGCGCGAGTACCTACTGGAGTATATTGCGCAATATGATGCATTTCAGGTGGAAACGGTTCAGACGACCCGAATTTGCGCAGTTGAAAAAGTCGCGGGTCGTTAGCATCACTGCATGCATGTCAGTGTTTTTTAGGTATCTTGCAAGTGTTTTTGTTGACGTACGTCTGGAAGGTTATCATATTGTTCTGGCCATAGGAGTGCAGATAGCTTTCTGGAGAAAGTATTCTGCAACTGTGTACGCCTTTTTGGAGAAAATATTTTAACCGTAAAGTTAAGTGATACAGAGCTGAATAGTAATATTTCTCAAGTGTTTCAAGTGTTTCGCGAAATACAATTACTATCTGAAATTTGAGGTAGCCGCTTCTGATCAAATCGTTCTCACTTTTACTTTAATCATAGTTTCTCAAAAAAGTTGTCTGCACTCCCCTGACGTCATCATAAAATACTCGATTCAAAGCTTCCCGCTCTTCGGGCCTCTTTTTCTATTGGTCAGCCACTGTCGTGGGCGTGACCATACAGCCCACTGATATATATAATACACTGGATGCAGGATTCAATGGAAAACGCGTGTGCCAACTTGAAGGCTTCGGAGCCGCCATTTTTTAGGGTTGTTTTGGTTCGTGGCCATTCGCGACAGATCGGGATATGCGGAAGATTCAAATGTAGTATGGAAGAGAACTCAAAAATATTTATAAAAATCATGTAAAATTCAGTTTATTGTCAATGAGTCAATCGACTAAAACTGGAAACTAAATAAAACTTAATAGAAAGTAATTACGTAAATAAAAATAATCGAACAGTACAAAAAAAGGAAAGTAGATGGGATTTTAAATTGGTGGAATACACATTTTGTAAGCACGTGGTTTAGAATTTTATTTTTTCTCTTGAAAAGTACGATAAAACTTTGAAGAATATTGCAATGAGATAATTTCAAATTAAGATGTGTACCTGATAGCTATTACATAAAAGCTTCTATGTTTAAACTTTAAAGCAATATTAAAATATTAAAAGACAATAATGAAAAATCATTATTAAACACCAAATAACCTTAAGTTTTAAGTTTTTTTCAAATATATAGCAATTGATTAGACACCATATATATATGCCATTTAACATTATCTCTTTTCAATATTCTCAATATTTGTCATCCTAGGTCGAAAAAGAACAACTTTCTGACTTCAAATAAAATTTGAACAATTGAGAAAGAATTGATCACGGTCATTGAAATTGAAAGATTCGAACTCTTGAAGATAAAATTTTTTTCTGTTGAAGTTACAAAGACTGAACTGCAAATTCGAGCACTCAAAGATAAATTTTTAAAAATGTTAAACTTACAAAATTGAACCTTGAAATTTATTTAATTTAAACGCTTAATAATTGACGCGTATAAAATGGAAGCTTTTAACACTTTTCAATTGAAATTGTTTAAATTAACAGTCGTTGAACTGCAAAATTTTAATTTTTAACTTTTATACATTGTACAGTTAGAAGATTGAAAAAAAAATCCATGCTTTCATTTTCAGTGCTGTGAATTGAAAAATTATCCAAAAAATTTTCAAAATTATATCATTTTAAGCAACTCGAATTTTTCCTACAATTTTTTGAAAATCCTGCAAAAGTAAAAAAATTACCTTAAAATCATCCTGATTCTTTTTTGAAAATTTTATTAAATATTCTTTTAAAATTAACTAAAGAAATAAGAATTTTTTATTCATTTAAAACATTTCAAAATGCTTGAAAAGTTTATAAATTTTGCATTCGAAATTTTCAAATATCTGCATTCTGTCTACAATCTTCTTTAATTTTGCTCTTAATATTAATTTTTCAAAATAAAAAATCATTTTAAGTGTTCTCAGCAAACATAAAGATTATTTTGTTTTCTTAAAACCTTTAAATATCCATAAAAAGCTTAAAAATTTTATTTCGAAATCTTCAAGAATCTAAATTTAGTTTTTTATCTCGCGAAATTTTGTCCAGTTTCAAATTAAGTTTGGATCTTCTCAAAACTTGTAAATATCTCTCAAACTAACTGAAATTTCTTCTGAATTGATAATTGTTCAATTGCTATTTATGCATCAAAATTCAATAATTTCACTTACATATTAAAAATTTGTTAAATAGGACAATTAAAATTGTATGGAAAGTAAAATATTGCTGAACATTCCAAAAAAGTCTTCATTAATTAAAAAAATTCAAATTAAATGGTTAACAATGGAATATTTTATATTGAAACAATATTGAATAGGATTCGGAATTGAATAAGAGCGTTTAATTATGAATTTATTAATTTGAAATTATTTTAGAATTAAGAATAGTTTATGAAGTTTCAATCAGAAGTTCACATTTTTTTTACTGAGGCTTTCAAATTGAAAAATTTATATTTTTAACGTTAAGATCTGTTCAGAATCGTCATGTAAAATCAATAATTGTTCAATTTTCAATAATCGCACTACAGTTCATTGTGATTTATTATAATAGCAAAATTTCTTGGTAAAAGTGAAAAATTATTTTTATTGCAGTTCCTTGTAGAAAATTAAATATTACATATCCTACAAAAATTGACAGTAAAGTACAAGTCGAAACGTTGATGTGGATTCTAAAAGTGTATAGTTTGTAATGTTTGTTGTTGAAATTTGTATATTTCTACAAGAAACTACTAGTATATACAACACAATTTTCAAGTACAGTTTCCCAATATTTTAACTTTGGTGAAATCTTGTATTTATTTGTGAAGATTTGTAACATTCTACAATAATTTTACTAACAATTAAAAGATTTTTATGACGTCAAACACCCAAATTAAAAAATGTAAAATCCTGTAGTTTTCTGTAATACCTTGTAGATCTTTACTTTAAAGTAAAACACATATTATCAATAAGAAGTTATACAAATTTTTGAATTGTCGAAAGTTATACTTTATTGTTAATTTTTTTTGCTTTTTCAACAAAAAAGATTAAAATTTTTAATTAAAAACTAGAAATTTTAGCTAAATTGCAGGTTTTATCAGAATCCATAATAACTCAATTGATAAATATTCTAAACCACGTGTTTACAAAATGTGTATTCCACCAATTTAAAATCCCATCGACTTCCCTTTTTCTGTACTATTCGACTATTTTTATTTATGTAATTACTTTCTATTAAGTTTTATTTAGTTTCCAGTTTGAGTGGATTGACTCATTGACAATAAACGGAATTTTACATGATTTTTATTAATATTTTTGAGTTCTTTTCCATACTACATTTGAATCTCCCGCATATCCCGATCTGTCCCGAATGGCCCCGAACCAAAACAAACCTAAAAAATGGCGGCTCCGAAGCCTTCAAGCTGGCACATATCGTTCCATTGAATCCTGCATCCAGTGTATTATATATATATATATATATATATATATATATATATATATATATATATCAGTGATACAGCCCGTAGAGGGACCGCGGTGGAAGGTGACAAGTTCAAATAAGTGTGTGTAGGGGGGTTCACATATATGGCGGTACAAATAAGTGGTGGTTCAACTAAGGGGAAGTTTACTGTACTTGCCAGCTTCTTACTTATAGAATACAAAAAATTCATGTTGAGATAATTACAAAAAATCCTGTCTGTATTATGAATTTTACATGAAACTGCTATTTAGTTATTTTTCGGGGCATTTTCCGGGCACAATACAGAAGAGTTTCAATTGGTTTAAAATGGACAATGGTGTTAAAGAATGAAGAAAAAAAAATAGAATATTTACACTCCAAACAATTTCCTCTATATATTTTCAACAATAGTTATTTGTGCGCTAACCAGCGACTCATGCTTCGAGCCGCAGGCGCATGATGCAATCACACGAGTTACCAATCACATATGCGCATGTGTATCACACGCTATTTTTTGCAACGCCCGTCCGAAAAAGTGTTAAGGAGGAGGTAACGAAAAATACTAATTTTATATTGCATAGGGTGGGGGAGAAAATTTTTTTCGGAAAAAAATTTTGAAAAATAAATTTCCAAATTCTTATTTTCTTTTATTTTTGAAAAAAATGTTCTAAAAAGAAAGTTTTTGGAGAAAAATGTTGAGCAAAATGTTTTGTTTAAAAAAAATTATTAAAAAAAATGTTGGCGTTTATTCTCTTTTTCCGGGAGGGGGGGGGGGGGTACGAAACCCTAAAAAAAACTTCAATCATTAAAACATGTGTTCAAGTTAAATCTAAATTTATTTGAAGAAGATACCAACACCAGTGTCTAAAGTACCTCATTTCGAAAGTGCGCATGCGCGAAAATTATTCGCACACAGTCTGCTCAAATAAAGTCCTTTAGGTATAATTTAGAAGCATGAAAACGTCGACTTTAGAGGTGTGTGTTGCAAAAATGATGTTATAACAAATAATAAGAGGCCTTTTCGGAAAATGAATAATTATTACGTAATTACGCAGCAAGATGAAATACGTACACAGATAGCAACATATGTTTCAAATTTTTTTAAATAACATTTTTGAATATACTCGATATATCTGGATTTAAGATATTTCAATATATAATCGATTTGGTATTTTATTATTTTTTACTTACGAACAGAATGGAGATATATCATAGAAGTAAGATATAAAATATAAATCTTCATTTTCACAGAGATATAGAAATTATCTTCAAGAAATATCGGCACCTACTACTGATAAGGCTTTGACTATGTTATGTTGCAGGTGATTTCTTCATTATTAACAAACAGGATTATTTAGGTGGCGAAATAAAATTGTGACACTATAGGTTTTTCTAACGCGAAGAATGCTGTAAAACAAGCAAGCTTTATTTGTTTTCCTTGAACATTGCATATCGACACGTGAGGATTTGGAAACGACTTCCCATCCGTTAATCACTGAAAAACAAAACTTTAACAATTTGGTAGAAAATTCAAAAATTTAGTCGAAAGATGAACCAATTTGTTAAAAATTCATATCTCTAGTAGAAGATTCATCATTTCAGTTAAAAATGTAAGCCAAATTGCTGAATTTTCAAACCAAAAGTATAAATTTTCAACCTAAAAGTTGAATTTTTAAACGGAAAGAATGAATTTCTAACAAAATTGTTAGAATAAGAAAAATAAAAGTAAATTTCCCACAAAAAAAATTAGCTTTCCATGAAAACCATGTGGATTTTCACCCAAAAAGACGAATTTCTAAACAAAAACGGTTTTAATTTTAAACACAAAGCAGTTGAATTTATTCAAAAAAAGACAAATTTTTAACAAAATATTTTAATTCAAGCTAAATGTCTTATATTCATTTATATAGTTTTCTAATGGATTATATGATCACGAAATTTTAAATTCCCGATTGTTTAATAGCATTGTTTAAAGTAAAAATATTTAAAACGAAAACGGTTAGTTTTGTCGAAAATTTGTTAAAATGTTTTTTTTTTCATCTTTCGTCGCGTCGTTTGGTTGATCAGTTTAAGGTTTATAAAGGTGACTTTCTAGGTCTGTATAAGAGCCACAATTCATTATTTGAATTTTTTTCGTATTTTGCATAGTTTAGCCGGAGAGAGAATTTTTTTAATGTTTGCAGAAGCGTAATCGCGATTAAAGCAAAAACGTAGTAAAGTTAGTCTGAAGTACATTCTGTAGATCTCCCTTAGGTGAACCCTGGGGTACGTTTCACAAAAGACAGATAATCCTAAGATGAGAGGGATTGACGTCAATAACAAAATTTAATTGCACTAAATAATAAATGTTTATTACAAAAAAAGGTACAACCTGAGTTGGCGATCGAGGTAGATCAGAAGTAGATATCAAGTACTGTGACTGACGACGGAGAAATACCGGACACGACTGACTTCAAATCGAAGGAAAATTTTATCGGTACTGACCGACATCTACACTGTTGCGGATAAGTAAGTCAAGAAAATACAGAAATCTTCGTCGGCGGACTCGAACTTGTGACATGTGGTACTGCAATAAGCTTTTATTCTTTGAACGTAAGTGATTGCTGCCTTAAAGTATAATTGAAAACGAAATTGCAAGTGAGAGCTACGTAAAGGTTGGAAGATGAAAATTATGTACAGTCTAATTTCTCAACAACTACAGGATGTAATATTTTGTATACTAAATACAATAATGTGACAGACATTCTTAGGGATAAGATGATAGACGTGGTGTAGGGAAAGACGTCAGCTGAATTGTTCGCCCTCAGGCGACGTCGGTATTATTCCAAAAGAACTAATCGGCTGGTGATTATCAGGGTGAGAGAAGAAGCAAGGCTTGGCATGTGTCAAGCGTCGGCGACTGAAGGCAAATATCCATGGTTCTCGGTGTGAGGTAAGAGACAGAATGCATTTGTGGCTCAAACACGCTGCCTTTATGCAGTCACACTTGGTGAGCGCGCTGCGGCTCAGTATGGGGGGGGGGGGGGGCCCAGTTTGTGCCTCATTGGTTTCCGAGTTGAAGGAGGGGATAGTTTTGCGCGGCTTTCCCTACTCCGTGAAGGTTTTTGGGGCCAACGCTCTAATCAGATCATTCCTTAATCTGCTGCCCTTACATGCTGTGCCTGACGCCTGCTCTCGCCTTGCTTCACGTCTAGCCGTATGACGCAAGTATAATGATATTATAATAGTAACAATGTAATCGTGTAAATGAATAATAAGAATTATAACGTAATTTCTATAAGATCATAAACCCGTAATATAGAACAATAAAAATTCTATCATATAAAACAAATCTTGACACAGAAAAAACAAAAGTTGAAAACTAAAGAGCGTTGCAGGAACAAATGCTGAGGGGAATCTCTCGGTTTTCATCTGAAAATCTTTTTACTTTTGGGTTTTTGTATGGACCGTCGAGTACTTAGGTAAGTTGCAGAACAAATGCGGTGGATACAGAAGGTTCGGTGAGGCCAAAGTTGAGAAGCAAAATTTGTCGAAATTATGAGTCTATCCCTCTATATGGAAAATAGAGTGATTATTAATATATATTCCAAGAAGCCTTCCATTGTACAGTATCAGATCAGTTATTTTAGGTTGAATTCTTCGATTGAAAAGGCTTCGAAATCCTGATAATGTAAGACAAGTATATTCATTAATTAATTTAAAGATTCAAAAAAAGCATTAACTTATAACTGCTACGTAAATTGTGCTTAACTGTGAGTCCCTCATTTATTGTCCAAGAAGTTACATTATAATGTTGTTTTCTTCAATACTTATAATTTTTTTGTATTGAAAAAAAATTATGTTTGCTTAACATTTGATCAAAGGATGTTTAACATTAAAATTTGCTTTTACAGTCCAGGCATCTGTTAGTTTTTTACCGTTTTAACTAGCTAGATTGCGTTTTTTGCTAAAACGGTCTATTGAGTGGCCCTGATACAAATGTCAAATTTTATAGAAATGACTACTACGTTGTTAAGCGTAAAAATGCTTAATGAACTTTTTTGTGTAAGCTCGAAGTCAATCTCTGACTTCGAGCGCTTTATTTGCGTTTATGAGTACAGGTCGAGAACTAAACTTCTCAGAGAGGCGGCGCTTTATATATGCTAATTAGACATAGAGTGGGGATAATTGTCAGCCTATAACAACCCCCTGTTTAGATTGAACTTAGTCTCTAAGTTTTGTTTTTTATCTTTAAAGGTTTGGTTTTTTGAACTATGCTACATGTTTCGTAATTTGACAATGATTCGGGAGTTGGTTGGGTTTGGTACGTTACAATATGGGATTGGTGGACTACTTTATTCCTATTACTGAATAATTTGATTGTTTTCCGAAAGCATCCCTTTATGCAATCGAGGATGCCTAATTTACCTAAAGTATACAGAGTTCCTAGTGCTAAAGCGGCGTAACCTAAATATTGTAACCATTCTAAACTAGTTTCTTTCCAAGTACTGAGCCTTCTGTGGGTGGCAATAGTATGCAGGATATTTTCGGTGTCGTCTAGGCTAATTCTGGCTTGCTTAAGTTCTTCGTGTGATATTTGTTTTGGAAGTTGTACTAATTTTTGTTCTAACCTGTCAATGTCTCTTTGTTCAAAATTTATCTCGTATGTTACATTTAGCCATTGCGTCATATGAGTTTCATATGATTTTTCTAATTCTAGGGTATCGTAGTTGTTGTACACTTTGCATCCAAATCCTGTAAGTTTTTGGGGTTCCGAAATTTTTTCTGTTTCAACTGAATCTTCGCAACTTATGTCTAAGTCTGATGGTTTGGAGGGTACTATAATATAACCATTTATTATAGGTATGAAAGTTTCCTTGTGTAACAGGTAAGGTGACTGATTACATTTGCACGTAAGATTCTCGGTATTTAATGATCATGTCATAGTTGGGGACTATTCATATGTGGACTTTATTCACTTGTATCGGGATAGGGACTATTCTTTGCAAGGAACCTTCTTCTTTCTCAATTACCGGTATCTCCAGTCTGTATGTAAATAGGCCTTGGATTACTACTACGGAGAGGGTACTGATGTCTATAATGTGCTGGTAGTTTTCTTCTTCATTGTCAAAATGGTAGCGCGTACGTTGAGTTGTCTCGAATTCTGTAATGGTTTCTTTCAATATTTTTGGTGTTAAAATTTGGGGATGTACTATCCCGTGCTTTCCGTCGTTTATGGCGTTGATCGCTGTTTCAATATCCTCGTTTGTTTCATCTAATAGTATTGCTGCTAATACTAATTTTGAGTTGACAAAACTATTCTTTGTTGCAGCATTCAGTCCGAAGGTGATGTTTCTTATAAACTGTCTGTCGGTATTCTCTTTGGCAGCTATCCATTTATGGTCCGTTGACGAGGAGTCTAAGATTAATTTAAGTATTTTTGTGTGATTTGACAGGATGCTAGCTATGTTTTTGTTATCTGTATTAATTGTGTCAAATTCGGTGTTAATTTGTTCCCTAGGGTGGAGTGCATTCTTTCGATGTTTTCGTTGGACTGCGGATGAACAGCTGTTGTTCTTACAGCAGTGATTTGTAATGCTTCTTCAAACTATTGCATCATTCCTGATAGAAAGTTTTGTCCCTGGTCTGTTAGGATTGTTTTGGGTGCTCCGAAGATGTAGATGTAGTGATCGAGCAGCCGTTCTATTACTGAACTAGTTGTCTCGTTAGCCATCGGGATTAACACCGTGTAGCGGGTTAATCTATCTTGTAGGCTCAGAATATATTGTTACCTTTTACTGTTTCGGGTAATGGGCCATATATATCTAGGGCTATTTTTTCATTGGGTTTCAGAGGAATGTCTGATATAATTCCCTCAGCTTGGTTCTTGATTCTTGTGGTTTTTTGGAGTTGACAGATGGGGCATGTTTTGACGTACTTTTTAATGACTTCATCCATACCTATCCATTGCCCTATTTTCTTCGCTTTTTCAATTGTATTCTTTTCCCCAAGATGTTCCGCCTGCGCTTCTTTAATGATATTAGTTTTTTCTTCTTTTTTTAATTCTCGGGTATTGTTAAAGCATAGGTGGAATCCTAAGTGGAGATACAAGTTAGATAGGTATTCCATCATTTCCTGTATCAGTTCCTTTTCTATTGCTGTAAATAGTGGGTCACCGAATATAAATCTTATCAATGTTAGTTTTTTGCTGATAGTTTCATCAATGAACCAGCCGAGTTTCCGTAACCAATCCTCTTCATTATATTTTGGCATGTCTTCTTTGTTTATTACTTTCCAAAGTTTTCCGACTGCGTTGGGTTTCGTTTTTAATTTCCCTTGCGTTGGGTTCAATCGCCATGTCATAAAATCGTTGTAAAGTTCATTTTGTTGAGGTGTTTCGGATCCAGATGAATTATTGGGATCGTCGTTACTCTGTACTGAATCGCACCTTCTTCTGACTGGGATTGCAATTTTTTCTTGTAGTATTTCGTCCTTGATGACAGTGAGGCGTTTAACTGGTGTACCCAAAATTTCTGTATCTGATAGCTCATCGTCGGTAGTTAAATCTATTCCGTATAGCGCTTGTTGTAGAATTCGCTGGTATGGATTGGGAATAGTCTGGATAGGCAGTCTGCTACTTTGTCCTCCTTTCCTTTAACATATTCTATTTCGTACTTATATTCCTCTAACCGTAATCGCCATCGTAAGAGTCGCGAGCTAGGGTCTTTCACATTGTGTAACCAAATAAGTGCTTTGTGATCAGTTTGGATTTTGAACTTGTTTCCTAGCAAGTATTAAAGTAACCTTTTCATTGCCCATATTATAGCTGAGAGTTCTTTTTCTGAGGTGCTGCAATTTTCTTCTGCTTTATTAAGGGTTCTGCTAACAAATAAGCAAGGATGTCCGCCCTGGGATAGCACTGCGCCTAATCCTTGATTCGATGCGTCGGTTGTTAGAGTGAATCCTTCTTTAAAATCGGGGATTTTTAATACTGGTGATGTTGTTAATGCGTTTTTTAATTTTTTAAAAGCTTCTTCACACTTTGGAGTCCAATAAAAAATTGTGTCCTTTTGAGTTAGCCTGGTGAGTGGTCTAGCCATAGATGAAAAGTTTTTTATAAACTTCCTATAATATCCAGCTAATCCTACGAATGATTGCACGTCTTTAGGTGTTTTCAGCTGCTTGAATTCCTGGATTGCCTTGATCTTAATAGGGTTTGGCTTAACTCCTTCTGCGGTGATCAGGTGGCCTAGGTATTCTAGTTCTGGACGTAGGTACTCACATTTTGATGGTTCTAATTTCAAGCCTTATTGTTTTATTCTTTCCAGGACAGGCACTAAATTTTTGTTATGTCCTTCTAATGTCTTTCCGAATATTACAATATCGTCAATGTAAACGAAGCATTCTTTCTCAATTAGTCCTCTAAACGTATTGTCCATCATATGTTGGAAGGTGGCGTGTGCGTTTTTTAGACTAAATGGCATCCTATTATATTCGAAATGCCCTTGTATAGTAGAGAATGCTCTATATTTTTTGCACTCTTCCTTCATGGGGATTTGGTGGAATCCTGCATTCAGGTCGAAGGCCGAGAAAAACTTTCCATTTCCTAACTGGTCGAGGATATCGTCTATTACTGGGAGAAGGTATGCATCCTGGTCGGTGTCTTTATTAATCTGACGATAATCTACTACCATTCTAAGCTTTCCTCCTTTTTTAGGGACTATCCATAGTGGGGAGTTGAAAGGTGATTGGGAATCTCTCATTATACCTTTTTTCAGTAATTCACTTGTTTCGTTAAGTGCGAATTCCTTGTGATTCTCAGGGTAGTTTATGGGATCTTAAGTTGATAATTTTTCCTGAGTTCAGGATTATTTCATGTTCAGTTAGATTTGTACAGGGTAGGGGGTCTCCGTCTAAAGTAAAGACTTCTGAGTATTGAGTCACAATTTCTTTTATCCGTTCTCTTATTCTTGGTTCAATATGTTTTAGGTTCAGGCCATTTTGAAGTTTTTCCAGTCTTTTGAAACAGTTTGAAGGGTAATCACCCCCTTTTTGGGCAAGATCAACGTCTCGTCATGCTATAGACATAATTCTGCTGAATTTAATTTTCTCTGGTATTTTTATGGGTTTCTGGAAATAGTTATAATATGGTATATCTAGCTTATCATTGTATATTGTGTATAGTCCATCAGGAATTTCTTTTTGATCTTCTACACAATTTACTTGATTTTCTTCGTCGGGTACGTTGATTTTACAGATTTTTGTTGAGTTTCCTGGTAGGTAGTCTCCCTCGAAATGTAATGGGAGTTTCCATTTGTCGATTATCAAATCAGTTTTTGTAATAGCATATCTGGGGTATTTGTGGAAGAATGGCAATCCTATTATTCCATCTTCTATTAATGGGAAGTTTTCTTCTACTATGTGGAATAGTTATTTTTTTCCAAAACACTGCAGATAGTAGTTTCGTGGTGATCGTCTCCCATTGAGAATTTTTTATAAAACTTAAAGGTTTCTTGGTCGGGTTGTAAATGGTTTCTCTTAATTATGTTGATTTCTGCTCCGTTATCTACTAATAATTTGTATTCTGATCCTCCGCTTCTTCTTCTTCCATGTATTGATTGTAATTTTCCGGATAATTTCGATATTCTGCTTGGTCCCCGTAATTTATGTGCTCCTGGATTTCCTCCGTTGTCATCTCCTCCCTTTCTAAACATTCTTCTTGGGGTTCCTGATGTTCCTGAATAGTTTTTACTTCCGGTGGTCTTTTTTGGAACTGTCCCAGTTGAAAATTTTGGTATTTTGAAAAACATTGGGATGCAAAATGACCAGGTTTTCCGCACTTGTGACAGGACATCTTAAATCTCTCGCTTAGTGGCAAATTCGAGTTTGGTACTCTCGCCTGTTGGGGTGCGGTATTTGCTGAAGGTCTAGTTGTTATTCGTCGGCGTTGGAATTTAGTAGGTTGTCTAGGCACTTGGGTTTGTCTAAGCATTCTATCTTTATTTCTTTCTCGTTGTCAAGCTTCCGCTTCCAGTGCTTCTTGCAGGGCTTTTTGTCAGTGTGGTAGGTTTCCTTGGTCTAACCTGTGACGAAATATCGTCTCTTAAATTCATTATGAATCTTTTGATCGCGCTGTTCTCTTCTATCTCTAGGGCCATTTTCCTTTTCGTTCCGGAAGGGTATTCTGCTTCTACCGCGTACACAAGGTCCTTATAGGCGTCTCTGGAAAGAAGGCTAAAAGTTTGAACCGTGTTTCCTCCCTGTCTAATTGCGTCCAATTTAGCTCTGCACAATTCAATTGAGGTTTGTATTCCAAGGTTAGTTTCTAAAGCTGAGTATAATTCTTCATAAATTCCTATTGAGATGTGTCGTATAGCTTGCTCGGCGTTGTCTCTAATTTTTTCAGCTATTAGAAAATCGAGAAGTAAGTCTTGATTGTCACAGCGTAAACGACCTCTTTTTACGCTTTTTATTCGTGGATACCGACATCGTAAGTTCCATTAAGGATTTTATTCGTTCTAATCATACCCTTGCTGGTGCTAGGGGAGTGATTATAGGGGCTGTTCTAGTGGGCAACTCTTTGGGTCGTTCCGTTGACATACTTCTTGGTAGTGGTAGATTCGTGAGTGTAGTTTCCTGAGAGATTGGCTGTCTGATTTCTAATATCGGAAGCTCGGTGGATCGTGGGAGCTGTTGTCTTATTCCTCGTCTAGGGACTTCAGTTTTTTGAGCGTCAGGATCCGAATCGTCGTCCGTTATAAGTTCTGTATTTTTTGCAACTTGTTTAATTTCCCATCTCCTGTTGTGATTTTCATCGTTAAGTGTAGCGAGTTCTTCCTTCATTCTGGAATTCTCGAGTCTTAATGCTTGCATTTCCAATCGCAATTGCTGAATGGGATCCAGAGTTAATAAAGAATCCGGTGCTGTGTGCGTTGGAGATTGTGCTCTCGATGTGGGTTGAGTGTTGTTGGGGGAGGTCATTGCCGTAAGGAATAAAGGAATCAGGTGGTGTGATGAATCAGAAGTCTCGTCAGTATCGTCCGTCGCGTAAGTTACACCGTTGTTATCTCGATACTTTGCGTATGCCAGCGTAAAATATCGGTCTCGCTCCTGTTATCTGATACGCGAGGTTATCGTTTGCTTTGGACGTATAGTCTTTTAATACAGTGGAATGCAAGGATATCGTCTACTACAATTTCTCTGATTCCAAAGTAATGGTTTCTATTATTGTTGAGGAAAGGCAGTGCTCTGGAGCACCAGGAGTATACCTTACCGGAATTGCAAAACTTCGCCTCGCCTAACGTGAAATTAACTTTGATTTCACGTTAGTCTCCTTCCTCAGACAGCAAGGAGGACTTATTCTCTTTGCAATTCAATACGATTTGTTCCTCGTTGTTAACCTGGATTTGGGCGTTGGCCGATGACTGGTCGTCGGTCTTCCAAGCGTTGTTACGCAGATGCGTCTTCCGCCTGATTGCGGGCCTCGTTCAATTTTTGAATTTCGGAAAAACAGTGGTTTTACGTTGTATAGCGGCTACTCAATTCAGCAACTATTTTTAACCACAGTTTTCCTACTTTTCAGGTTGTCGGGTCACCCGTAGGTAGCTCCGGAGTTCAAGTGAATTTCGTAAAATTCGTACCCTTCTCGTCTTAAATGAATTCCGTAGAATTCCTTTCCAGGATGCGTCACAAGAATTGCTTTTATAGGATTTCTCTATGGTATCCGTGGATACAGAAATCGAAAGAGCAATCCTGGCAGGATCGCCAAAATGTTAAGCGCAAAAATGCTTAATGAACTTTTTTGTGTAAGCTCAAAGTCAATCTCTGACTTCGAGCGCTTTATTTGCGTTTATGAGTACAGGTCGAGAACTGAACTCCTCAGAGAGGCGGCGCTTTATATATACTAATTAGACGTAGAGTGGGGGTAATTGTCACCTCGTAAGAACGTGACCCAGAATTTTTTTCTTAAGTTTTAAAAGTCGTGTTTACCCAGATCGACACTTCCGGTTGCATTCAACTTTTTAGTTGAGAATTTATGTTTTTTGTTGAAGAGTCGTCTCTTTTAGTAGAAAATTTTCTTCTATGTTGATAATTTATCTTTTCAGCCGAGAATTCAACTAATTGTTTGAAAAGTGAACTCTGGTTGAAAATTCATTTTTTTTTAAATCTCGTCTGTTTGGGTTGAAAATAAACTTTTGTGTTGAAAATTCATATTTTTGGTTAGAAAATTCAACTGTTTTGTAAGAAATTCTTCCTTTTGGATTGAAAATTCAACAAATTGGTAGAAAATCAAACACTTTTTTGTGTAAAATTCGTTTTCTGAATTGGAAATTAATTTTGTTTTGACTGAAAATTTAAATATTTTACTTTTCGCTCAAAATTGATCTTCCTTAGTCAAAAAAATATGCTTCTACTAAAAATCACGATGAAAACTTACGGATCGCTTAAAAACAAAAATTGCATAATTTTCAAATGATCTCATTTTTTGAAGTTTGTTCTAATAAAAAATTCCATTAGGATAGTTTCGAAATTTATTTGATATCTAGTAAAAGTTTTGATCAACATTTCTGTATATATATCCGGAAAATAGTTTCTTTTTTTTAACATTTTCAAAATGTTGAAAAGCATGTAACTTTTTTAATTTTTATCAAATAGAACAATGCCTTTATGATAATCGGCGAGTCGTTTGGCCATGTACCAGAAACTTTGTGGAAAGTTTCTAAAACTCTGCAAAAATTTTGTTTCAAATTTTCAAAATGCTCTAACTTTCTGAATTTCGGTCCTATCGAAAAATTTCAGAAAAATAGTTTCAAAACATATTTGACATCGAGTAAAAATTTTTATTAAAATTTCTCTCTATATCAGAAAAATAGTTTTCTTTTCTTCTATTTTTTGAACATTTTCAAAATGTTGAAAAGCATATATACCTTTTTTAATTTTCATCAAAATCCAAAACGTCATGATGATCAACAATTTGGTTTGAAATTTATATATATATTTTTTAAGATTCATCTTTTTTGGTAGAAAATTCAACCATTTGACTATTTTCTTGAGAATTCGTCATTTTTGGTAGAAACTTGATCTTCTGTTTAGGTGGAAAATCCACTGTTTTGTTGAAAATTAATGTTGTTAAAAATTTCAGAAAATAAATATACGTGATTTATACACAGCCCCGTAGTTAAAGCGGTAAAATATCCTTTTTTCGTACGAAATGCCTGGACTATTATATGCACTTTAATTCAAGTAAAAACTATTTTATAACGTACTCCAGGGACGCATTCAGAGAAAGGTAACTTGATGATAAGCGGATGAAATTTTAGGCAGAATCTTCTAATATTTGTTTTAAGTTATTTTTTAGTTTGTTAAAATATCGTCTTTACCATGTAAAGCGTAAATCCGCTGTCCTCGGAATACTCCAATCGGCTCAGGCTTTCCCATGCGGTGCAAGAAAGCACCATCAGGAATAGTGTATTGAGGTGGAGCTGTTTGTGGAGCTGTTTGTCAAATAAAAATATAGTTAACTATCAATTTAGATATTGAAATAATCGATATTAAAATAATCATCAACTTAGAACTACTAGCGATGAGGAGATTACGTTGGCGCACCTAATAGAAACAGTAAATTAAAAAAAAGTATACAAAAGGGTAACTTAATAACTTAATATTTAATGTCTTCGCCAAATCACTCGCCCACGGTTTGTTCATTAATTAAATAAATACTTCTCACATAAAAATATAATTTATTTGACGAAAATCTTTTTTATTATAAAATTATTGGATTAGTTAGTTTAGTGTGAAATAAGTGTTATTCATCGACTGAATTAATATGATCTGAAATTCAACAAAAGTTACCAAAAAAATATATATATCCCATCTAGGCAATAGGAATAATAAGTGGTAGATTTAAAGGAATTCTTTTTTTTTATTTGAGGGGAGAAGGTATATAAAGTTTATACTCCCCCCTCCACTTCAGAAGCTGGAAATCGTCATTCAAATTTGGACTTTGGAGAAAGAAGTGACCAAAATGGATATTTCTTATATAAGGCTAAAGCTAATTAAATGCGAAATACGGGTTACTGAGAGTAATCATTTGGCGAACAAGGGCGGATCCAGAAAATTATTCGGAGGGTGCGATTGAGAATTTTCTTCAAAGAATGTATGTGAAAGGGGGTGGTGGGCTCCCCCAATGATTTAAAATAACTTTTAAAATTGAACATAATAAGATGATACATTCCAGTTTATTTATATTTTTCCATTATAGAGTTCACATTCATAAAAACCCTGAAAGCATGTGCATATTTGGGGCCGAATATAAATTGCGTACACTTTTGGGTATGGGGTGGGGCTACAATTTTTCTATGATGTCGTACGTGTGGTCCATATTATGGTCAAAACGTATCTTTTTTTGTTGACAATTCGACTGTTTTGTGAAAAATGCATCCTTTTGGCTTGAAAATGCAAGAAGTTGGTCGAAAATTCAACTATGTATTTGGCAAAAAATTGAATTGTTTTCCAAAAAATTCACTTTTTTAAATTGAAAATTATAATTTTCCAAATTAAAATGTAACTATTTCATGTCTGGTTAAAAACTGATACTTTTTTGACTATAAATTAAACTATTTTTTCTAGAAAATTTGTCTTTTGTGGTAAAAATTGATTTTCGTTGTTGAAGATTCAAATATTGGGTTAAAAATGTATGCATTTTGTTGAAAGCTTGTATTTTTTGGGATAAATTCTAATTTTTTGGCTAGAAATGCAATTGTTTGGTTAAAAATTAATCTCTTTTGGTTGATGATTGAACTATTTTGCTGAAAATTCGTCTCTTTTGGTAAAATTATTTCGATTAAATTAGATTTTTCTTTATTTAAAATTGAATTTTTTTGCTGAAATATAAACTATTATATTTTTTATTGAAAATGTATCTTTGCAGGTTGACAATTGAAATCCTTCGTCAAAAGTGAAACTACATTCTAAAAAATTCATTTTTTTGGTTGAAGATTCATAATTTAAGTACAAAATTCATCTCTTTGGTTGAAAAGGAAAATTGAACTACGTTGTTGAATCTTTCTTTTTTAGGGATGAAAATTAATGTTTATAACTGAAAATTCAACGATTTTGTTGAAAGAGAAACTTTTGTTGAAATTTCATACTTTAGGGTTAAAAATTTAACTGTTTTGTATAGAAAATTCGTCATTTTTTCAACATTTGACCAAACTTTTCTCTTTCAAATCTTTTTACGGTATTTTTGGAGGACCCCTTAATCAATTCACAAAAAAAATTCAGTTGACGAAAATTACGTTAGATAAGGGGTTGGGGGTGTAAACTCACGAACCCTTACAAAGGGATATACGTGGCTTAAAATTTCAGAAAATATCTAAAAATAAGGTCTGACAATGAGAAGGTTCAAATTTGTCACGCAAATTGAGAAGCCCTGAGTACTTTATGTACCTTATATACAAATTTTCAAATGGATCAGCCCTTGTTGACGACAAATCTGAAAAGTGCTATAAACTTTACAAAAGTTGTCATGTCTAAGGGGTCGAGGTTGCTGAATTCAAATCAGATATCATTATTTCCAAATTAAAAATTCCGGATCCAATATTGCGGACCATAAATCGGACAAATAGTAGAAACTTGAAAAAATAATCTATGTCATGAGAAGTTTTTGCCTGCGCAACATTTCTTTGATAAAAGAAACGTTGGAAGAAATAAAAGTCAATTTTGGGCCCAGCGTGAGAAAAAATTAATAACATTTTTTCAGAAGAACATTTGCAAATTATTTTTGAAAGCCTCCAAGGGGACATCGTTTTTACATGTGAAAATTGTATGTGCCCTTATTGCATCCGGGCCCTCAATTATAAAACAAAACGAGATGCTAGACGCAGAATTGCCTGATTTTTTGTCTAGATTGTATTTTAGTTTTCAAATTACCAGACTCACTTGGTATTTCCATATAGGTGGCTGGTTCAAGCCTTCCATTATACCATATTCCAGCAAGGTCTCCAGTGTGTGGATCGTACGCTAGTCGAGGAGAAAGCGGCCGCTCAATATGAGGTGGCGATGTCGGCTCATCATGAGTTGGCCATGTCAGCTCATCCGGAGGTGGCGATGTCGGCTCATTATGAGGTGGCAAAAACGGCGTTGAACTTGATACTGAAAGCACAAATATATAGATTCTTTATTAACGAGTTTTTTCAACTAACCCCTAAAATTTTTTCATTTGCCTGAACTATAAAGGCCCTATTGGCTATCCATAAGGGGCCTACATAAACTACGTTGCCAATTTCGAGGGCGGGAGGGGGGGAGTGAGCGAAAAACTAGTATGTTTCCTGATAATACATTTGAATAAAGTTTGCAAATTTTGCGAAAGATTTTCTGATTCTCCCCTATTCCTTTTATTGAAGAATTCTTCTTCTTCCCCTTGTTTTCAAGAAACTTTCCTTTTTCCCCTTTTTATCGATTTTTTCTCAAACATGAACTCAATTAATAGAACGCATTAAGAAAATCCAAATATTTTTAGTAAAAATGTCTAATACACCAGAACCGCGATTTAGGGCCCCGCGGTTTAGGTCTTTCTAGAACTGCTGGCCCACGCAGCGGGTATCATCGCATATATCAGCGCATCTCAGTTGACAAGTGCGTCAGCTTTCAGCACATGCGTCAGTTTTTTTTTCTCAGTGTTTAGCATGGTGTCTCGATGTCGGTTGTATTACGTTTTTTGAAAATGCTGAAGGAAAATAAGAGGCAGCGTATATTGTTCAAGGAGGAACCTGAGCTTGCAGTTCAAGTGAAAGCAGTTAGCTCGCGAAGCTGATTGGTACAATAAGGTTCAAAATTTTGAATACCAGAACGAAAAATCGTCAAAAAAAAGTAATTATATGGTTTTGGAGGCTGCTCTGATGAAATGGTTCAAGGGAGCCAGAGACACAGGCCGCAAACATCCGCAAACGTTTAAAGTAAGTAAGCAGAACAAACACTTTTACGTGAAACGGATTGCTGACATTGCAATTTTTCTTTGGGTTTAAATTATTATGTGTATTAGATAACAAAATTGACGAAATGAAACAAATATTTTTTGCTACGGAGAAGAATCCAACAGAAATGGATTACACGGCCCTGACTGTTCACGTTTGGATTCCCCCGATTTAAGCCCAAGGCTATTTGCAGGCAACCACTAACACTTAGTGCTGCATTTCGATACGAGAATTTTAAATATTTCGACCGCTTTCGTTCGTTTTCGAAACATATTCTAAAACCAACTTCTTGTGCATTCATTTGTTACCAATCATATCGTCTCATGTCTAACCTCCGATCAATTTCGAAGGATAATATCGGAAAGATCAGAACTGTCGTAAAAGTTTCTCTAGATTTAAATGTACAGTCTAAAGACGTTAAGTTAAGTTACTGTAAAAAAGTATTTTTCATGCATATATGCAAATAAAATATATAAGATGAACTGCATTCTAAAAAATTGTACAATTTTCTTTATAATACAGATATGAGACTTTCATAGGAAAATTAAAAACAAAGTAAATAATATTTCCGTAAAACATTGCATTTTTCTAGTCTTTTTAATAGATAGATATAATTTTTTAAATAAAATTATACCAACTTAGTACAAATTTGTATCATCTCGTTTGCCAGGATGAACTATTTGTGACGAAAAAAAATTCAGCATTCTCTTTACATTTAAAAATTTGTTACAGTTAAATTTCATATAATATAGTAATAATATTTTAGTTTGTATTCCAAAAATATCAATTACTAATATGAAAATATTGATAGAAAATGTATTAAAGACACTAAAACTAAATTGTGTGTGTAAATCAAAATTTTCGTTGTAAAAATAGCTGGTAAAAAAACGAGAATCTCGTTACGATCTCGTTACGAGACGATATCAGAGTATCGTAATGGCAAACCGAGATTAAGTAAATTATTGATCGATTCTCGTATCGTCTCGCTCGAATGCAGCACTACGTGACACTAACCTTAAATCGAGGGTTTGGTGTATATTGTAATTTTGGTTCAGAATTCTTCTTGTGTGGTTAAATGTTCTACTATTTGGTTGAAAATTCATCTTTTTGGTTGAAAATTTAACTATTCCATCATTAGAAAATCATCCTTCTTGGTTAAAAAATAATAATTTTTTGTTAACAAAATTTTTGGCTGAAAATAATTCTGTTTTAGTTAAGGATACAACTGCTTTGTTGCAAATTCTACTTTTTTGGTTGAATTCAACCGTTTTTCATTTAAAATTAAAATCTCTTCTGATTCAAATATCAAGTACATATTGCTTATTTCGTTGAGAATTCAGCTTTTTTGTTTGAATAATTAAAACGAAACCATAAAAAAATTTCAAAGCGATTTTCATGTTTAGCAGGCCAAAATGTGTTAGAAAAATATAGTGGCACATAATGTACAGATTAACTGTAAACTAGTGTAATTCACCTTTTTGTTTTCAAAATTTAACAAATTTCTTGAAAATGTGTGTATTTTGTTGGAAATTCGTATTTTCGGGTAGTAAATTAATCTTGTTTGTTAAAAATTCATCTTTTTGGTTGAATATTCAACTGTTTTGTTGAAAATTAATATTTTTGGGTTAAATTAAACTAGTTAAAACTTTTTTTGTTGCCAGAAAATTAATTTTTTGGTTCAAAATTATTCTTTGTAGTTTGACAATCTCACTGTTTGGTAGAAAATGTATGTATTTTGGTGAAAATCTAATCTAATTTGGTGAAAAATTAATCTTGTTTGTTAAAAATTCATCTTCTTGGATTGGAATTGAACAACTTTGTGGAAAATGGATATATTTTATAAAAAATTCAACTACCTGGTTGAAAGTTGAACTACTTTGTTAAAAAATGTTTACGTTTCACCTTCGGTTGATTGGAAGCTTATTCCTTGTAAGTTGAAAATTCAACTATTCGTAGAAAATTCATGTACTTTCTTTAAAATTCATCTTTTGGGTTGAAGAATTATTTATTATTATTATTATTATTTTATTATCTATTATTATTATTATTATTTTATTATTTTATTTTTATTTAATTATTATTCTTGTTTCTTGAAAATTCATTTTTTTGGTTGAAAATTCAACTATTTGGTTGAAACTTCTACCATTTTGTTGGAAATTCGCAAATATAGTATATAGTTCTTGCCATAGGAGTGCAGATAACTTTCTGAAGAAAGTATTCTGCAAGTTTATACGCCTTTTTTGAGAAAATATTCTAACCGTAAAGGTAAGTGATACCGAATAGTAATATTTTTCAAGTGTTCCGCGAAATACAATCAACTATCTGGAATTTGAGGTTAGAGTACCTGGTTCTGATCAAATCGATATGACTTTTACATTTATCATAGTCACTTATAGATTACAAAAAATTCATGTTGAGATAATTACCAAAAATCCCTTCTTTATTATAAATTTTACATGAAACTGCTATTTAGTTATATTTTGGGGCATTTTCCGGGCACAATACAGAAGAGTTATAACGGTTTAAAATGGACAATGGTATTAAAAAATGAAAAAAAGACAAAAATAGAATATCTGCCATCCCAACAATTTTCTCTATATATTTGTAACAAATGATGTTATAACAAATAATAAGAGGCTTTTTCGGTAAATGAATAATTATTACGTAATTACGCCGCAAGATGAAATACGCACACTGATAGCAACATATGTTTCAACTTTTTCAAACTAACATTTTTGATTGTAGTCGATATATCTGGATTTAAGGTATTTCAATATATAATCGATATGGTATTTTATTATTTCATACTTACGTACAGAATGGAGATATATCACAAAAGTAAAAGATAAAACATAAATCTTCATTTTCATAGAGATACTGGAATTATCTTCAAGAAATATCCGCACCTGTTACTGATAAGGCTTTGAATATGTTCTATTTCAAGAGAGTGTTTCATTATTAACAAACAGGATTATTTAGATGGTGAAATAAAGTTGTGACACTATTGGTTTATCTGAAGCGAAGAATCTCTGATGTAAGATAAGCAAACTTTATTTATTTTCCTTGAAAATTTTTGAGCCTCGAATTTATCATATCAACACGTGCCGATTTGGAAACGACTTCTCGTCTGTGAATCTCTAAAAAACAAGAGTTTAACAATTTGGTAGAAAATTCAAAAATTTAGTTGAAAGATGAACCAAGTTGTTAGAAATTCATATCTTTAGTAGAAGATTCATTATTTCAGTTGAACATTTCAACCAAATTGCTAGATTTTTAAGCCAAAAATATATTTTTCACCCAAAAATATGGATTTTCAACCTAAGCGTTGAATTTTCAAACAGAAGGAATGACTGTCTAACAAAATTGTTAGAATCAAAAATATGAAAGTCACTTTTCAACCAAAAAAATTAGCTTTCCATCAAAACTAGTTCGATTTTTACCCAGATAGATAAATTTTCTACCAATAGATGAATTTTTGGTAACAAAAAATTCCTAGCAAAAAAAGCGAATTTTTTTCAAAAAAAAAGTTAAATCTTTTACACAAACAGATAAATTGAAGACTATAGTGATGAATATTCAGGTAAAAATATAAATTTTCAAGAAAAGAGTTTACATTCAACAAATAGTTGAAGCTGCAACTGAAAGGATTATTTTGAACCAGAAAGATTTATTTTCTACCAAAAAAGACGAACTTCTAAATAAAAAAGATCATATTAAACCGTCTGAATTGAATAAATAAGACATGCTTTTAATAAAATAGGTGAAACCCCCACCCACTAAATGAATTTTCAATCAAGAAGTGAGTTTTATCGAAAATTTGTTGAAATGTTTTTGTTTCATTTCTCGTCGCCTCTTTTGGCTGATCAGTTTAATGTTTATGAAGGGTACTTTGTAGGTCTGCATAAAAGCCACAATTTATCATGTGGACTTTTTTGTATGCTGCATAGTTTAGTCGGAAAATTTACATTTTGTAGATCTTCCTGAGGTGATTCTTTTTTTTATGTATAATGTTTCTTTATATCGCATACTATAGTCAGAAAATGGAATCTATGATTTATTAAAAAGCTTTATCGCGATTAAAACAAAAACTATAAGTATCAGCAAAAAATAGTCTACAATAAATTTGTAGATCGTTTTTAGATGCGTAGGTTTTCTTCTTGTGGATACGTAAAACACAATACAGATAATCCTGAGATGAGAGTGATTTACGTCAATAACAAAATTTAATAGCACTAAATAATAAATGTTTATTTAAAAAAAACGGTACAACCGGAGTTGCCGAGCGAGATAGATCAGAATTAGATATCAAGTACTGTGACTGACGACGGAGAAATACGGCACACGACTGACTCTTCAAATCGAAGGAAAGTTTTGTCGGTACTGACTACTGACCGACCGTTTACATTGTTGCGGATTTGTAAGTATAGAAAATATAGAAATCTGTCAAACGTTACAGCGTCGAATCTTAACCTGCGATAAAGCCTTGCCAGCCGCGTGGGCGGACTTCAACTTCTGACATCTGCTAATGCAATAAACTTTTACAGGGTTTGTATAAAAAGTATCGGGAAAAGTTTTGCAAAAATAGATTTATTTCAAATATTGCTACAAAACCTTAAAATTCTTCAAAGTACATCCCTTGAGCGTCGTAACACTTTTGCCAGCGGCTTTTCCACAACTCGAAGGCTCCCTGATAGGCGGATTCCAAAAGGTCCTTGAGGGTACGCGTGCAAGCTTCTTTGACGGCACTTAGGGTCCCATGGTGGTGTCCTTTGAGGGAGAATTTCACTTTTGGGAATAGAAAAAAGTCTTCTGGGGCCAATTCGGGACTGTAAGGGGGTTGGGGAATCGTCGCGACACTGTTTTGCGTCAGGTAGTTGGCCACCTTGGAGCAGGTGTGGCTGGGTTCATTGTCGTGATGCAATTTGAAATTTCGCACCTGCTCCAAGGTGACCGAGAACCTGACGAAAAACGGAGTCGAGACGATTCCTCAAACCCCTTACAGTCCCGAACTGGCCCCAGCAGACTTTTTTCTATTCCCAAAAGTGAAATCCTGACTTAAATGACACCACCATGGGACCCTAAGTGCCGTCAAAGAAGCTTGCACGCGTACCCTTAAGGACCTTCCGGAATCCGCCTACCAGGGAGCCTTCGAGTCGTGGAAAAGCCGCTGGCGAAAGTGTTTTGACACTCAAGGTATGTACTTTGAAGAATTTTAAGGTTTTGTAGCAATAAACAAGTACATGATGTAATATCGTTATACTATATACAATAATGAGACAGACACTCTTAGGGATAAGAAGATAGTCTTGGTGTACGGAAAGACGTCTGCTAAATTTTTTGCACTCAAGCGACGTCGGTATAATTCCAAAAGAACTAATCGGCTGGTGATTATCAGGGTGAGAGAAGAAGCAAGGCTTAGCATGTGTCAAGCGTCGGCGACTGAAGGCAAATACCCATGGTTCTCAGTGTGAGATAAGAGACACAATGCATCTGTGGCTGAAACACGATGGCTTTGTGCTGAAATTCGGTCGAGTGGGGAGCGGGGGCTTATGCCTGATTGGTTCCGAGTTGATGGAGGGGATGGTTTTTTCTTGGCTTTCCCTACTTTGTGGGGATTTTTTGCGGCCAACGCTCTCATCAGAGCATTCCTTAATCTGCTGCCCTTACATGATGTGCCTGACGCCTGCTCTCGTCTTGCTTCACGTGTATCCAGATGACGCAAGTATAATGATATTATAACAATAACAATCTAATCGTGTAAATAAATAATAAGAATCAAAACGTAATTTCTATAGGATTATAAACCCGTAATATAGAACAATAAAAATTCTACGATATAAAATAAATCTTGACACAGAAAAAACAAAAGGTGAAAACTAAAGAGCGTTGCAGGGAAAAATGCTGGGGGTAATCTCGGTATGCAGAGAACTGAATATCGGCAAGGGTAAAATAAAATGTCACTGTTTCATTTTACCTGGACCGATCTTCAATTTTTTTTTTTGGTATTGTGAGATTAACCTCGACATTTTCATCTGTAAATCTTTTTACCTTTGGTTTTTTTGTATGGACCGTCGAGTACGTAGGTGCGTTGCCGAACAATAGCGGTGGATACGCGAAGTTCGTTGAGGCCAAAATTGAGAAGCAAAATTTGTCGAAATTATGACTCTATGTGTCCATACGGATAATAACCTCACTATTATGAAATACTCCAAGGACCCTTCCATTGTACATTATCATGTCAAATTCCCTAGGTTGAATTCTTCGATGTAAAAGGCTTCGTAATCATGATAATGTAAGAGTATTATATTCATTAATTAATTAAAAGATTTTAAAAAAGCATTAACTTAGAACTGCTACGTAAATTATGCTGTACAGTGAGTCCCTTAATTATTGTCCAAGAAGTTGCATTTCAATGTTGGTTTTTTTTTTAATACGTACAATTTTTTTTTATTGAAAAAAATATGTTAGCTCTTCATTTGATCAAAGGCTATTTAACATTACGAGTACGAGATGCCTGGACTATTATATGCACTTTAATTCGAGTAAAAACTATTTTATAACATATTCCGAGGAAGCATTACAAGAAAGGTAACTTGATAAGCTCAGCAAATTTTAGGCAGAATCTTCTAATATTTGTTTCAGGTTATTTTTTAGTTTGTTAAATTATCATTTTTACCCTGAAAAGCGTAAATCCGCCGTTCTCGGAATACACCAATCGGCTTAGTATTTCCCACGCGGTGCAAGAAAGCACCATCAGGAATAATACTGAAGTCGGTAGTACCTTGAAGTCGTGTTGCTGTTTGTGAAGCTGTTTGTGAAATAAAAATATAGATAATTAATTAATTATTAATTTAGATATTGAAATAATCGATATTAAAATAAGCATCAACTAAGAACTACCAGCGATGAGGAGAGTACGTTGGCGCACCTGAAAGAAAAAGTAAATTTAAAATAAGTACACTAAGGAGTAACTTAATATTTTGACTATCATAAGTGAAAGAAGATTCTTTATTAGAAAATAAATGAAGCAGGTTGATGTTCGTTTCACTATTTTTTCACTGCTTTGTACAAATGCGCACGCAATTTAACGTCTCCGCCAAATCACTCGCCCACAGTTTGTTCATTAATTAAATAAATACTTTTCACATCAAAATCTCATTTATTTGACGAAAATATTTTTCATTATAAAAATATTGGGTTAGTTAGTTTAGTGTAAAATAAGAATTATTCATCGACTGAATAAATATGATCTGAAATTCAACAAAAGTTACCGAAAAATCTTCTATACAAATAAACTCAGACACAATATAACTATTTTTGTGAGACTAATTACTATGGTTTTTTCTAAATAAGAGTGTGCCAAATTACTCTTCTCACCCCTGTTTTGCACTGAATCGTGAGTCTACTGAATAATTGGCCGAGAAATAAAATTTTGAAATTCTTTTCTATATCCCAAAATTCTTTTATTATTTCAATAAAATTTTATATACATATATCCTATCTAGGTATTAGGAATAATAAGGGGTAGATTTAGATAAATGCTTTTTTTTTGTTTGAGGCGAGGAGTTATATATAGCTTATACTCCCCCCCTCCTCTTCAGAAGCTGAGAATCATCATTCGAATTTGGACTTCAGAGGAAGAAGTGACCAAAATGGATGTTCCTTAAATAAGGCTAAAGCTAATTAAATGTAAAATACGGGTTACTGAGAGTAATAATTTGACGAACAAGGGCGGATCCAGAAAATTGCTCGTAGGGTGCGATTGAGAATTTTCTTCAAAGAATGTATGTAAAAGGGGGTGTGGGGGGGGGGCTCCGCAATGATTTAAAAGAACTTTTCAAATTGAATACGATGAGACGATACATTCGACTTTATTTATATTTTTCCATTATAGAGTTCACATTCGTAAAAAACCTGAAGGCAGGTGCATATTTGGGGCCGAACATAAATTGCTATACTTTTGGGTATGGGGTTGGGGCAACGACTTTTCTGTGATGTCGTACATGTGATCCAGATCATATTAAAAATGTATCTCTTTTGTTGACAAATGGACTGTTTTGTGAAAAATTCGTCCTTTTGAATTAAAAATCCAACAAGTTGGTAGGAAATTCAACTATTCGGCAAAAAATTCAATTGTTTCCTTAAAAATGCACTTTTTTGAATTAAAAATTATAGTTTTCTAATGAAAATGTAACTATTCCATTTTTTTTAAAAAACTGATCCTTTTTTGGCTAAACATTCAACTAGTTCTGGTTGAAAGTTCGTCTTTTTTGGTAAGAATATTTCGATTAAATTAGATTTTTTTTTAATTTCAAATTAAATTTTTTTTCTGAAATGTCAATCTTTTTAGGTTTACAATTCAAATCCTTCCTCGAAAATTAAACTTCATTCTAAAAAATTCATTCTTTTTGTTGAAGATTCATAATTTAAGTAGAAAATTCATCTCTTTGGTCGAAAATGAAAATTGAACTACTTTGTTGAATCTTTCTTTTTTAAGGATAAAAATTAATTTTTATAACTAAAAATTTAACTGTTTTGTATAAAAAATTTGTCATTTTTTTTTTTGAAATTTAAGAAATAGGTAAAATTGTTGTAGAAAGTTCAACTTTTTTGTAGAGATGAACTTTTTTTTTCTTTATTTACCGTAAAATCTTTCTTTGTAGAGGATTCAAAGATTTTGTTTTCAGCTGTTTGATTTAGAATGAGAATCTTTTCTTGGCTAAAATATTAACTATTGTATGTATTATTGACATTTCATATTTTTTGTTTGAAAATTCGCAATTACATGCTTCAAAGTCGAACTTCTTTGTCAAATAATAGGAAACAACAAGATCAGACAAAATCCTCCTCTTTCAAATCGTCTTACCGTATTTTTGTAGGACCCCTAAATCAATTCACGAGGAAAATTTAGTTGGCAAAAATTACGTTAGATAGGGGGTTGGGGGTCTGATAATCAGGAGACTCAAATTATTCAAGCAAATTGAACAGCTGTAAGTACTTTAGGTACCTTATATACACATTTTGAAATGGATCAGCCCTTGTTGACGACAAATCTGAAATGTGTTATAAACTTTACAAAAGTTGCCATATTCGAAGGGGTCGAGGTCGCTAAATTAAAATCAGATATCATTATTTCAAAATTAGAAATTGCGGATCCAATATGACGGACCATAAATTGGACAAATGGTAGAAACTTAAAAAAATGATTTATGTCATGAGAAGTTTTTGCCTGCGTGAAATTTCTTCGATAAACGAAACGTTGGAAGAAATAAAAATCAAATTTTTGCCCAGCGTGGGAAAAAATTAATAACATTTTTTGAAACAAACATTTCAAAATTATGTTTGAAAGCCTCCAAGGGAACATCGTTTTTACATGTGAAAATTGTATGTGCCCTTATTGCATCCGGGCCCTCAATTATACAACAAAACGAGATGCTTGAGGCAGAATTACCTGATTTTTGGTCTAGATTGTATTTTAGTTTTCAAATTACCAGACTCACTTTGTTCTTCGATATAGGTGAGTGGTTCAAGCCTTCCATTATACCATATTCCAGCAGGTTCTTTAGTGCGTGGATCGTACGCTAGTCGAGGAGAAAGCGGCCGGTCAATACGAGGTGGCGATGTCGGCTCATTATGAGGTGGCGATGTCGCCTCATTATGAGGTGGCAAAAACGGCGTTAAACTTGATACTGAAAGCACAAGTATATGGATTCTTTATTAACCACTTTTTTAAACTAACCCCTAAAATTTTTTATTTGCCTGAACTATAAAGTTCCTAGGGGCTATCCATAAGGGGCCTTCACAAACTACGTTACCAATCTGAAGGGGGAGGGGGTGGAGTACGCGAAAAACTACGCTTGTTAACAGAAGGTAGATTGGGGGGCAGTGGAAGTTTGCGAATTTTGCGAAGGATGGCCCTGTAATGGTACAGTTCGATAAAAACTTAATAATTTGCAAAGCACTTTCATATTTCAGACTTCGCACTTATTTCCCTATTCTCCTCTGTTCCTTTTTTTAAGGAATTCTTCTTTTTCCCCCTGTTTTTAAGAAACTTTCCTTTTTCCCCTTTTTATCGTTTCTCGCTCAAATATGAACTGAATTATTAGAACCTATTAAAAAAATACAACTATTTTTGTTTAAAAAGTCTAATACACCAGGCCCGCGGTTTAGGACCCCGCGGTTTAGGCTAATAAAATGGTATTGAAGAATGAAAAAAAAAAGAAAAAAGAAGAATATTTACCATCCCAAAAATTTTGTCTACATATTTGTAACAAATGATGTTATAACAAATATTAAGAGGCTTTTTCGGTAAATAAATAATTATTACGTAATTACGCAGCAAGACGAAATACGTACACTGATAGCAACATATGTTTTAGCTTTTTCAAAGTAACATTTTTTAAGAAAGGCGATACATGTGGATTGAACATATTTCAATATATAATCGATATGGTATTTTATTATTTTCTACTTACACACAGAATGGAGATATATCAGAAAAGTGAAATATAAAATGTAAATCTTCATTTTCATAGAGATAAAGAAATTATCTTCATGAAATATCTGCACCAGCTACTGATAAGGCTTCGAATATGTTCTATTCCAAGTGATTGTTTCATTAATAACAAACATGATTATTAAGATAGTGAAATAAAGTTGTGACACTATAGGTTTGTCTAAAGCGAAGAATGCTGTAAAATAAGCGAACTTTATTTATTTTCCTTGAAAATGTTCGAGCCTCGAATTTATCATATCAACTCTTGACTATTTGGAGACGATTTCCCGTCTGTGAATCACTAAAAGACAAAAGATTGACAATTTGGTAGAAAATTCGAAAATTTAGTCGGAAGATGAACCAATTTGTTAAAAATTCATATATGGGTGATTCTCCACATACAGGGCACTTTTGTGTCTCGGACCTCTAGTAACTAAACTAAGTAGTAATTCTTTATAAAACTTGGCTAAGTTCTTCATTTTAGCAAAATACAATACCTCCGTGAGAAAAAATCATGTTACATTATCGTATATCTTAGCAAAATGCTCCCAAATACAAGAAAAATGCCTTTTTGGGATGTCTCCACGTACGCGGCGCCCAGTTTAGAGACATGTATATAATACATAGTGAATTATCTTTGAACTTATAGTTGATAGTTTGAAAGCTTGACTCAAAAACTATAAAATTCATAAGAAAATTTTCAATTTATCTGATATATTAGTAGAGAAAATCTAATTATACACGTGTCTCCCTAAATGTTTTCGATGGTTACGGTAAACGAATCTCCCATACCTTTCATCAACTTTTGATCATTTTTTAGGTCTTATCTTCTCAAAATATCTAGAACAAAAGCCACACTACTCATTCGTCAGAACTTCATAACAAAAAATTGGGAACTTTATTTGCAAAATAAAAAAAATGTAACCGAAAATGTGGCGTATTTTTATTAGTATCGGATACCGTACCTGATAAGAACTTTTATATTTCATAATAAAAATCAATGAAAATATGAAAATTCCGTGTAGCACATGATAAAAGAGTTTTTGTCAGAAGGATTTATTAATTACTTTTGTCTTCAAAGCGTAAAAAGTAATTTTGTATGGTTTTCGGATACCGTAACGTCGGATACCATAACCTGCTTTTCGCTGTCAGGGACGAAACGGAGCTAATTGAAGCCTTTTTCCAAATAATTTTATTAAAAATTAACGTAAGTCGAGAATTAAAATTTTTTCACCTACGAGTGCTGCACACAAAAAATAAAACTATTAGAGGGTTGATAAATATAAGGGAAATAAAAATTTTATAATCAATAATTTTTTTCGCTCCGCGGCCCTGACCATCTTCGGAGGTTATGTTTACACTAGCTTTCGGTCTACTTGCTGTCAAACGTAGTTTCTTTTTCGTGTTGTTTGTATCATTTTTTGAGGTCCATCAAGCTAGCACCTCCACAATCGAAATTCCCAAATTTTTTTGTATCAGAATTTTGGGCTTTTTTTGGGCTTTTTTTGGGCTGTATTGCCGATTTTTGGGCTCCACTACTTTTTTTGAAAATTCAAATCTGGTGTGGAGGTGCTGGCTTGAGTCAAGCCAGCACCTCCACTACATAAAAATTTGAAAAAATTAAAAATTAAAGACGACAGAATTTTGGGCTTTTTTTGGGCTCTTGAACGCGCCAACAACCAATTTCTAAAAACTACCCCTGCCGGAAATAAAACTACCCCCTATATAAAAACTCAAACTAAGCAGAAAAAAAGTACATCACAATTTTGGGCTTATTTTGGGCTCTCAAATGCACGGAAAAAAATTCAAAGAACCACCCCCTATGTGCAAAAAAACCACCCTCTTGTCGAAAATAAAATCTGAAAAAAATAAAGTGCATCATAATTTTTGGCTCATATTGGGCTCTCGAATGCACCAAACAAAATTGTGCAAAACCACCCTATGCACCAAAAAACAACCCCTAAGTAAAAACTCGAACATGGAAAAAAAAAAGTAGTGTTGGGCTTCTCTTTGGTTCACAAATGCTTGATTTTTTCTTTGAAAAAAACACCCATACGCCTAAAAAATCAAACGCCTATCTCTGAATTTGAATTTCAACTCTCAAGGAGCCCCAAAACCAAAGACTCTATTCACCCTATTAAATTCTGAGTCTGAAACATTTACA
>CAKNYM010052884.1:466057-495917 GCA_932195095.1 Andricus curvator
GGTTGCCTTCTCATTTTTCTTTCCTCCTTTTTATTTTTGTGCAAAGAGGCGGATTTTTTTTGCTTTTGGGAGTTGCAATGGGGGAATTTTGTGCCGTTTGTCCAAATTTGATCGTTGAATTCTTGTTTTATTTTCAGGAATTCTATACATTAGAAAAAGTTAATTTGAAAAAAAAATATACAAAGGAGTAACTTAATAGCTTAGCTATAATAAGTGAAAGAAAGTTTTTTATTAGACAATAAGTTTAACAGGTTGATGTTCGTTTTGCTATTTTTTCACTGCTTTGTGCAAAATCGCACGCAGTTTAACATCTCCGCAAAATCACGCGCCCACGGTTTGTTCATTAATTAAATAAATACTTTTCACATAAAAATCTCATTTATTTGACGAAAATCTTTTTTATTATAAAATTATTGGATTAGTTAGTTTAGTGTGAGTTTTTAGTGAGTCTACTAAATAATTGTTTGAGAAATCAAGTTTTGAATTTCTTTTCCAAATGCCAAAATTTTGTTATTAGTTCAATTAAATTATATGTATCCCATCTAGGTATTAGGAAGAATAAGGGGTAGATTTAGAGGAATGCTTTTTTTTTTGTTTGAGGGGAGGCGGTATATAAAGTTTACACTCCCTCCTCCACTTCAGAAGCTGAAAATCATCATTCGAATTTGGACTTTGGAGAATGAACTGACCAAAATGGATGATCCTTGATTAGGGCTAAAGATAGTTAAATGCAAAATACGTGTTACTGAGAAAAGTTGTCCCGAATCTCCTGGCCTGGAAAATCCATTGAAAGTCAGTAATCATTTGACGAACAAGGGCGGATCCACAAAATTGTTTGGAGGGGGCGATTGAGAATTTTCTTTAAAGAATGTATGTGAAAGGGGGGGGGGGCCCTCACCCAATGATTTAAAATAACTTTTCAAATCGAATATAATGAGATGATACATTTCGCTTTATTTATATTTTTCCATTATAAAGTTCACATTCATAAAAAAACCTGAAAGCAAGTGCCTATTTGGGGCCGAACATAAATTGCGTAGTCTTTTGGGCATGGGGTGGGGCAACGATTTGTCTATGATGTCGTACGTGTGGTCCATATTATGTTAAAATTGCTCATTCTTTTTTGACTGAAAATTCAACTATGTGGTTGAAAATTAGTTTTTTTTATTAAAAATTAGTTTTCCTTGATGAAGATTCAAATATTGGGTTAAAAATTTATGCATTTTGTTGAAAGTTTGTATTTTTTAGGATAAAGTCTAATTTTTTGGTTAAAAATGCAACTGGTTGGTTGAAAATTAATCTCTTTTTGATGATGATTGAACTATTTTCAGGTTTACTTTTCAAATCATTCGTCGAAATTTGAACTACATCAACTATTACATATATATTATTGAGATTTCATATTTTTTGGTTGAAAATTCACAACTACTTGGTTCAAAGTTGAACTTCTCTGTCAAATAACAAGAAACAACAAGATTTGACCAAACTTTTCTCTTTCAAATCGTCTTACGGTATTTTTGGAGGAACCCTAAATTAATTCACGAAAAAAATTTAGTTGGAAAAAATTATGCTAGATAGGAGGTTATAAACTTATGAACCCTTAGAAAGGGGCGTAGGTGGCTTAAAATTTCAGAAAATGACTAAAAATGAAGTCTGATAATTAGGAGGCTCAAATTTGTCGAGCAAATTGATAAGACCCTAAGTACTTTATGTACCTTGTATAGAAATTTTCAAATGAATCAGCCGTTGTTGACGACAAATCTGAAAAGTGTTATAAACTTTACAAAAGTTACTATGAATCTGTATTATCATCGGAGATGGTAACGATCGATCAGAAGGGAAATCCTTTTACACACTGTGAAAATGGAAATCTACAGATTTACAGATTACTGATGTAAAGATTCCTAGAAAAAATTGATTTTTATATAAGATCTTGAAAAATAAAGCGTATTTGATAAAAAGGATTCTTCCTCTGATATCTCTAGTAGCTCAGTGGTTAGAGCACCTGACCGGAAATCAGTTGACCTGGTGTTCGAATCCCAGCGGAGTGAAAGAGATCTTTTCTCTGAATAAATTTAATTTAAAAACTTTACAACAGTTGTCATATTCAAGGGGTTGAGGTCGCTGAATTCAAACCAGATATCATGATTTCAAAATTAAAAATTCCGGATCCAATATGACGGACCATAAATCGGAAATCATTCGATACATGAAACGCTGGGAGAAATAAACGTCTAATTTGTGGCCGGCGTCCGGGGCCTCAATTATAAAACGAAACGAGATGCTTGAGACAGAATTACCTTATTTTCGTTCTAGATTGTATTTTAGTTTTAAAATTACCAGACTCACATTGTTTTTCCATAGGAGGGACTGGTTTAAGCCTTCCATTATACCATATTCCAGCAAGTTCTTTAGTGCGTGGATCGTACACTAGTCGAGGAGAAAGCGGCCGCTCAATACGAGGTGGCGATGTCGGCTCATTATGAGTTGGCGATGTCGGCTGGTTATCAGGTGGCAAATCCGGCGTTGAACTTGATCCTGAAAGCAAAAATATATAGATTCTTTATTAACGAATTTTTCCAACTAGCCCTTAATATTTTTCATTCGCCTGAAGTATAAAGGCCCTAGGGGCCATCTATAAGGGGCATCTATGAATTGCGTAACCAATTTGAAGGGGGGGGGGGGGCCCCCTGCCCGAAACACCACCCTTGAAAACAGTGGGTGGGGTGGGGGGCAGTGGAAGTAACGTTATGAACTTAGATAACACTTAGTACGTTTCCTGATAATACATTTGAATAAAGTTTGCGAATTTTGCGAAAGATGTCCCTGTAATGGTACGGTTCGATAATAACTTAATAATTTGGAAGGCACTTTCATATTTCAGACTTTACACTTATTTCCCGAGTCTCCTCTATTGTTTTTTAAAGAGAATTATTCTTTTCCCTCCTATTTCCAAGAAACTTTCCTCTTTCCCCGTTTTATCGGTTTTTGCTCAAGTATGAACTGAATTAATAGAACCTATTAAGAAAATCCAACTATTTTTGGTTAAAATGTCTAATACACCAGACCCGCGGTTTAGGGCCCCGCGGTTTAGGCCTTCCTAGAACTGCTGGCCCACGCAGTTTTCCAGCTCGCTGCGTCCAGGGAATGTTGGCACGCATGCGACACTACCAGTAGTGGAGCGATAAAAGCGGGCAGTACACTCTGTCGATAAGTGCGTCAGCACATGCGTCAGTTTTTTTCAGTGTTTAGCGAGGTGTCTCGATTTTGGTTGTGTTTCGGTTGTGTTACGTTTTTTGAAAATTTCGAAGGGAAATAAGAGACAGCCTTTATTGTTTAAGGAGGAACCTGAGCTTACAGGTTATGAATAAGGTTATAAAGAAGCATAAGGTTAAAAATGATGAATTCCAAAATAAAAAAACGTCAAAAACAAGTAGTAATATGGTTTTGGAGACTGTTCTGATAAGGGGCTGTCCATAAATTATGTAACGCTATATTAGACAGACAGGCTCCGTGACTTTTGTTATGGTAGCGTTATGGAGAGACAGAGAGGATTGTGTAAAATGTAACGTAACGTTTTTCAAAATGAAAATTAGCGATTTGAAATATGACTTTAGCGTGGTCTGTCTGCGTGACTCGGTCCACGTTCTCGCTTCTCCGTCGTTAACCGATACTAACGTAGCATCGACATCTTTGTTGGTGTTACGATTTCAAAGGCTTCCTCAGCGAAGTCTTTCTCGAAACTTTCTCGAAAATTTTATCAATGACTCAACGTACAATTAATAAAATAAGGCTCGAAGAGCTCATGATATACTCTGACTTGTTTTACTCTGGCTTGCTTTACTCTGCTTCAGTCTTGATCAGTGATGCCAATGTTGGCGCCTTTTGCTACTGGGCTTGCGTTCGGGCCGCGCACTGGTTGGCCGCAGTTGGCGCGCAATTCAAACTTGGAATTAAACACAATTCTTGTAATGAAAATGAATCATCATTGAAACAAAACTTTAATACTTACTTTTTTTTGATAATACAAAAAATTTATTCAGAGTATTTTTAAGCTTAACAATAGAATAATATGATATTGTATTATTTGGCTTATAATGGTTAAACTAAATAAATATGAAAAACCAAATCATAGCAATAGGTTATTATATTCTGTCCAGTTTTTTTCATTTTTCGAGAGGTCGTTACGTTACTTTAAATAGACAGACAGGATAGAGTTCGATTTTTGTGGTAGCGTTACTGACAGACAGGCAGGTCATGAAATTTTGAAATTTTAGCGTTACGTAATTTATGGACAGCCCCTAAAATGGTTTGAGAGAGCCAGAGACACAGGCCGCAAACATCCGCAAACGTTTAAAGGATGTAAGCAGGACAAACATTATTTTTACGTGCAACGGATTGCTGACATTGTAGTTTTTCTTTCATTTCAAATTATTATGTGTTTCAAATAAAAAAATAGACGAAATTGAATAAATATTTTTCTCTACAGAGAAGAATCCAACAGAAGTGGTTCACAAGGCCCTGACTATTCACGTTTGGATTGCCCCGATTTAGGGCGAAGGCTATTTGCAGGCAACCCCCGATACCAACCTTAAACCGAGGGTTTGGTGTATATTGTACTTTTGGTTCGTAATTCATCTTCTGTGGTTCAATGTTCTACTATTTGGTTGAAAATTAATTTAATTTGTTGAAAATGCAACTATTTTGTCACTAAGTCATATTTTTTGGTGAAAAATTCAACTAGTTGTTTTAAAGTTGAACTACTTTGTTAATAATATATTTTGGTAGAAAATTTATCTGCTTGGTTGAAAATTTTACTATTCCATCATTAAAAAATCATCATTTTTTGTTAAATAAATTTTTGGCTGGAAATAATTCTGTTTTAGTTAAGGATACAACTGATTTGTTGCAAATTCTACTTTTTTTGGTTGTATTCAACTGTTTTGATTTATAATTAATATCTCTTTTGATTCAAATATCAAGTAGATACATATTATAACCAAACAATAAAAAAAATTTCAAGTTTAGCAGGCCAAAATGCATAAGAAAAATATAGCTGCACTAAATGTACATAATGACTTTAAACTAGTTTAATTCACCGTTTTGTCTTCAAAATTTAACAAATTTATTGAAAATTCATGTATTTTGTTGAAAATTCGCATTTTCAGGTAGTAAATTAATCTTGTTTCTTAAAAATTCATCTTTTTGGTTAAATATTCAACTATTTTGTTAAAAATTAATATTTTATGGTTAAATTAAACTAGTTGAAACTTTTTTTTTGTTGGCAGACATTTAATGTGTTGGTTCATAATTAATCTTTGTAGTTTGAAAATTTCACTGTTTGGTAGAAAATGTATCTATTTTGGTGAAAATCCCTCTCTTGGGTTAGAACATTAATCTTGTCTAATGAAAATTCACCTTTTTAGTCGAAGATTCAACTATTTTGTTAGAAATTAGTTTCGTTAAACTAAGCTAGTTGAAAAAGTTTATTTAAGTTAAAAAGTTTTTTATAATTTGGCTCAAAGTTTATTATTTTATGTTGAAAATTCAACTGTTTGGTAGAAAATTAATGTATTTTAGTGAAAAGTCGTCTTTTGGCCTAGAAAATTAATCTTATTTGTTCAAAAATTCATTTTTTGGGTTTAGAATTGAACAATTTTGTGGAAAATTGATATATTTTATTGAAAGTTCGTCTTTTTTGGTAGGGCATTAATCTTTTTGTTGGAAAAATTCGTCTTCTTTGTAAAAAATTAATCTTCTTGGTTGAAATTTGCTCCTCATTGGTGAAAAATGCGTTTGGATGAAAATTAAGCTGTTTTGGTTAATGGCTCAACTATTTGGTTGATAATTCGTCTCTTGCGTGGTTAACATTTAATTTAAATTTCTAATTGAAAATTCATAATTTCTTGTTGAAAATTAAACTATTTTTTTATGAAATTCGTCTTTTTGGCTCGAAAATGCAACGATTTAGTAGGAAATTAATCTACTAGGTTGAAAATGAACTTTTTTGTTAAAAATTTATATTTTTGTTTAAAAAGGAAACTTTATAGAATATTGAACTATTTGGTAGAAAAACGACTTTTTTTTTAATCTGAAAATTATTCAAACTATTGCAAAACCTCTTTAACAAAAAGTATTTCTCCTACGATTCATTAAATGTGTCATTATTTTCAGAAAATACCAACTTTTCATAATTTGGAATGAAAACAAAAATTTAAACAAATATAAATTGAAGTAACAATTGAAAAATGCAATTAACTAATTAATTTGAGAAAATTGTTGGATCAATTAAAAATTAGTTCAGAAAATCAATAAACTTCCACTTAGTTGAACGGTCTCAAAACGAATCCGACCAATTAGTTGAACCCTGGATGGGCCCCAACCTAGAGTTTTTAAATTCTCGGTAATTTAAAATTGGGTAATATTACCGGTAACATACCGGTATGTTACCAAAGGTTCGAGAATTTATTGCAAATTTATGGGAATATTTAATTATAATGTTTTTTTGTTATTTTTAAAAGTAATTAGATAATGTTCACGATGTTATAGTTAATTTTCGATCATTCGGTATATTTTTTAAATATTTGTTATTACAAAAAATATACCAAATGTTCGAAAATTAACGCAGCAAGATGAAATACGCACACTGATAGCAACAAATGTTTCAACTTTTTCAAAGTAACATTTTTAAATATAGTCGATATATCTGGATATTTCAATATATGATCGATATGGTATTTTATTATTTTCTACTTACGTACAGAATGGAGATATATCACAAAAGTGAAATATAAAATATAAATCTTCATTTTCATAGAGATACAGAAATTATCGTCTATAAATATCTGCATCTGCTACTGATGAGGCTTTGAATATGTTCTACTTTTAGTGATTTTTTCATTATTAACAAACAGGATTATTTTGGTGATGAAATAAAGTTGTGACACTATAGGTTTGTCGGAAGCGAACAATGCAGTAAAATAAGCAAACTTTATTTATTTTCCTTGAAAATCTTCGAGTTCAGATTTTATCGTATTAACAGGTAACGATTTGGAGACGACTTCCCGTCTGTGAATCACTAAAAAACAAAAGTTTAACAATTTGGTAGAAAATGCAAAAATCTAATCGAAAGATGAACCAATTGGTTAAAAATTCATATCTCTAGTAAAAGATTCACCATTTCACGTAAAAATTTTAGCCAAGTTTCTGAATCTTACAGCCAACAAGGCAAGTTTTCGACCAAAAAAAAAGTTGAATTTTCAATAAAACAGATATTTTTCGACGAAATAGTTTGATTTTCTACCAAAATAATTGAATTTTCTACCCAAAAATTTGGATTTTCAACCTAAGAGTTGAATTTTCAGCCAGAAAGAATGACTTTCTAACAAAAATGTTAGAATCAAAAATATAATAGTGAATTTTCAACCCAGATTTTGACCCAGATAGAGGAAATTTCTACCAATAGATAAATTTTTGTTAAAAAAAAATTTCTACCAAAAGAAGCGAATTTTCAACAAAATAGTTAAATTTTTTACTGAAACAGATAATTTCAAGACTAAAGTAATGAATATTTAAATAAAATATAATTCTTCAAGAAAAGAGTTTACTTTCAACAAATACTTGAAGCTGCAACTAAAAGGATTATTTTCAACCAAAAAGATTTATTTTCTATTAAAAAAGACGAAATTGTAGATAAAAAAGATCACATTGCACCGTTTGAATTGAACAAAAATTACATGTTTTTAACAAAATAGTTCAAGCCCTAACCCATCAGATGAATCTCAAACCAAGAAGTTCATTTTGCTACCCAAAAAGGCGAATTTCTGAAGAAAAACGATTTTAATTTTGAATAAAGAGCAAATTCAGGCAAAAAAAAGACAAATTTTTTACAAAATATTTGAATTCACGCTAGATCTCTTAAATTTATTTATGTAATTTTCTAATGAATTATATAATCACAAAAATGTTAATTCCTGATTTTTTAGTAGCATTGTTTAAAGTAGAAATGTTTAAAACGAAAACGGTGATTTTTGTCGAAAATTGGTTTAAATGTTTGTTTTTTTCATCTCTCATCGCGTCGTTTGGCGGATCAGTTTAATGTTTATAAAGGTGACTTTGCAGGTCTGTGAAAACGCCACAATTTATTATGTGGACTTTTTTCGTATGCTGCATAGTTTAGCCGGAAAATCATTTATTTTTTATTTTTTCAGAAGCGTAATCGCGATTAAAGCAAAAACGTAGTAAAGTTAGTCTGAAGTCAGAAAATGGAAGTTATGATTTGTTAAAAAGCGCTATCGCGATTAAAATAAAAACTATAAGTCTTAGCAAAAAATAGTCTAGAATAAATTTGCAAATCTTTTTTAGATGCGTAAGTTTTCTTCTTGTGGGTACGTTTCACCCAATACAGATAATCCTCAGATGAGGGGGATTGAAGTAAAGAACAAAATTTAATTGCACTATATAATAAATGTTTATTATAAAAACGGTACGACCGGAGTGGTCGATCGAGATACACCAGAGACTTGCTATTTGAACGCGCGATCGGACGCGTTATATGAATTCCTAGAATTGCTGGTCCCTACAGTTTCTCAGGGGGCAGGGCGAGAGACGGTTGCGACTCCGCCTCTGAAGGGACACATGCACAGTCTACGCAGTCAAGTAGATTGCGCAATATTATGGAAACGGTTCAAGCGGCCCTGCCTGTTTACGTTTCGCTGTACGCGTTATATGAACAAGGCCATTTTCAGGCAACCCCCGAGATTGTTCATCTATCGATTGTCTGGTGTAGATCAGAAGTAGATATCAAGTACTGTGACTGACGATGGAGAAATACCAGGCATGACTGACTCTTCAAATCGAAGGCAAATTTTGTCGGTACTGACTGACCTTCACACTGTTGTGGATGTATAAGTAAAGAAAATACAGAAATCTGTCAAATGTTACAGTCCGAAACTTGACCTGCGACAAAGCCTCACCAGCCGCGTCGGCGGACTCGAACTTGTGACATCTGGTACTGCAATAAACCTTTAATCTTTGAACGTAAGTAATTTATGCCTTAAAGTATAATTGAAAACGAAATTGGAAGTGAGAGCTACCTAAATGTTGGAAGGACAAAATTATGAACAATCTAATTTCTCAACAACTACAGGATGTAATATTTTTATTCTAAATACAATAATGTCACAGACACTTCTAGGAATAAGAAGATAGTCTTGGTGTAGAGAAAGACGTCTGCTGAATTGATCGCCCGCAGGCGACGTCGGTATTGTTCCAAAAAAATTAACTGGTTGGTGATTATCAGGGTGAGGGAAGAAGCAAGGCTTAGTAGGTGTCAAGCGTTGGCGAGGGAAGCCAAATATCCATGGTTCTCGGTGTGAGGTAAGAGATAGAATGCATCTGTGGCTGAAACACGCTGCCTTTATGCAGTCACACTTGGTCAGCGCGCTGAAATTCGGTCTGGTGGGGCGGCTTATGCCTCATTGGTTCCTAGTTGATGGAGGGGATGGTTCTGCTTGTCTCTCCCTACTTCGTGGGGATTTTTGGGACCAACGCTCTAATCAGATTATTCCTTAATCTGCTGGCCTTACATGCTGTGCCTGACGCCTTCTATCGCCTTGCTTCACGTCTAACCATATGACGCACGTATAATGATGTTATAATAATAAAAATCTAATCGTGTAAAGAAATAATAAGAATCATAACGTAATTTTTATAGATTATAAACCCGCAATGTAGAACAATGAAAATTCTATGATATAAAACAAAGCTTGACACAAAAAAAAAAAAAGTTGAAAACTAAAGAACGTTGCAGAGAAAAATGCTGAGGGCAATCTCGGTATGCAAAAAACTGACTATCGGCAAGGGTAAAATAAAATGTCACTGTTTCATTTTACCTGTAATGATCTTCAATTTTTTTTGTATGGTGAGATTAACCCCGACATTTTCATCTGAAAATCTTTGTACCTTTGGTTTTTTGTATTGGTCGTCGAGTACTTAGGAGCGTTGCAGAACAATAGCAGTGGGCAGGTAAGGTTCGTTCCTCGAAATTATGAGCCTATGACTCTATATTATAGGTTCAATACGGTGAATAGAGTAATTATTATGATATATTCCAAGGACCCTTCCATTGTACAGTATCATGTCAAATTCCCTAGGTTGAATTCTTCGATTGAAATGGCTTCGAAATCCTGATAATGTAAAAATAATATATTCATTAATTAATTTAAAGATTAAAAAACAAGAATTAACTTAGAACTGCTACGTAAATCATCATAAATTGTGGGTGTTTTAATTATTGTCCAAGAAGTTGCATTTCAAGGTTGGTTTTTTTTTTGAATACGTACAATTTTTTGATATTAAAAAAAATTACGTTTGCTTAACATTTGATTAAAGTTTGTTTAACAATAACATTTGCCTTCACAGTCCACGCATCTACTAGTTTTTTACCGTTTTAACTAGGTAGACTGCGTTTTTTTGCTAAAACGATCTATTCAGTGGCCCTGATACAAATGTCAAATTTTATAGAAATGACTACTACGTGACCCAGAATTTTTTTTTTCATGTTCTGAAAGTCGTATTTGCCCAGATCGACACTTAGGGTTGCATTTAAGGCAAAATTTTCAGCAGAAAAATTGAAGGTGAAAAAATTCTCAGAAAATTGAAAAAATACAACCTTTTATCTTTGATAGGTACACTTTTCGAGAGTCTCAAAATAATGATCGAGAATGGTTGATAACCAGACTAATAAAAAAATAAATAAAAACATTAAGAGTATTTAGAGCATTCAACTGTTTGGTAGAAAATTCATGTTTTTTGTTGAAGAGTCGTCTTCGAGGTCGTCTTTTTTGGTAGAAAATTCGAAGACTTGATTGAAAATTCATGTATTTTGTTGAGAACGCGTCTTTTTTAGTAAAAAATTAATCTTCTGTGTTGATAATTCATCTTTTCAGCTGAAATTTCAACTAATTGGTTGAAAATTCCACTCAGGTTGAAAATTCATCTTTTTGAAAAAATCTTGTCTGCTTGGGTTGAAAATAAACGAAAATAAACTTTTGTGTTGAAAATTCATATTTTTGGTTAGAAAATTCAACTGTTTTGTAACAGATTCTTCCTTTTGGCTTAAAAATTCAACAAATTAGTCAAAAATGATCTCCCTTAGTAAAAAAAAAATGCTTCTACTAAAAATCACGATAGAAACTTACGGATCGCTTACAAACAAAAATTGCGTAAATGATCTCATTTTTTGAAGTTTGTTTTGATTAAAAATTTCATTAGTATAGTTTCGAAATTTATTTGAGATCTAGTAAAAGTTTTGATTGAAATTTCTCTATATATGAGAAAAATAGTTCCTTTTTTTTAACATTTTCAAAATGTTTAAAAGCATGTAACTTTTTTAATTTTGATTGATTATAAAAATGCCATTAGGATAATTTGCAAGTCTTTTGGCCATGTACCAGAATCTTTGTTAAAAATTTCTAAAACTCTGCACGAATTTCGTTGCAAATTATGAAAATGCTCTAACTTTTTGAATTTTGGTCTTATCGAAAAATTTCACTGTTATAGTTTCAAAATATATTTAACACCGAGTGAAAATTTTGATAAAATTTTTCTTCATATCAGAAAAATATTTTTTTTTTCTATTCTTTGAAAATGTTTAAAACGTTGAAAAGCATATAGCTTTTTTAATTTCAATCAAAATTAAAGACATCATGATGATAATTTGCAAGTCTTTTTGTTCAACTAGAAAATTTGCCAAAAATTTCTGAAACTCTTAAAATTTTCTTTTTTTTTAATTTTGAAATTGCTCTAAGTTTTTTAATTTTGGTTGAAAATATCTGCTTAACGAAATTGATAATTATTTTGGGACCACAAAAAAGTGATTCAAAGGCTGACATGATTGGATAAATTCTTCAAAAGTTAGCGTGACCACAAAGTTCAGGTAACCACACATACAGACAGACAAACATACATACAGAGAGAAAGACACAAGAGGTAGAAAATTTCGACGATTACAGTACACATTCAAGAATGAAAATGTAAAAATAAACTAATTTGTTGAAAATTTATGTAACTTGTTAAAAATTCGTTTTTTTTTTTTGTTAGAAAATTTATCTTCTTGATTGAAAATTCAACAATTTGGTTTAAAATTGATATACATATATATTTTTTTTTTCAAGATTCATCTTTTTTGGTAGAAAATTTAACCATTCGACTATTTTGTTTGGAATTCGTAATTTTTGGTAGAAACTTAATCTTCTTGATCGAAAATTCAAAAATTTGCTCCGAGATTTATGTATACATTAATCTTTAAGAATCTTCAACAAAATACATTTTTTTTTGAAGATTTGTTTTTTCTTAGAAAATCATTCTTCTTGTTCGAAAATTCATCTTTTTGTTTGAAATATTTTCTTTTTGTAGAAAGCTTGTCTGTTTGGGTTGAAAATTAATGTTGTTAAAAATTTCAGGAAATAAATATACGTTATTTATACACAGCCCCCTAGTTGAAGCGGTAAAACATCCATTTTTCGTACGAGATGCCCGGACTGTTATGTGCACTTTATTTCAAGTGGAAACTATTTTATAACATGATCCAGGGACGCATTCAGAGAAAGGTAACATGATAAGCTGAACAAATTTTAGGCCAAAGCTTCTAATATTTTTTTTAGATTATTTTTTAGTTTCTTAAATTATCGTCTTTACCATGTAAAGCGTAAATCCACTGTTCTCGAAATACACCAATCGGCTTAGGCTTTCCCATGCGGTATAAGAAAGCACCATCAGGAATAGTGAAGTCGGTAGTGGCAGGAAGTCGTGGAGCTGTTTGCGGAGCTGTTTGTGGATTTGTTTGTGGAGCTGTTTGTGGAGATGTTTGTGAAATAAAAATATAGTTAATTATTTATTTAGATATTGAAATAGTCGATATCAAAATAATCAGCTTAGAGCTACTAGCGATGAGGAGATGACGTTGGCGCACCTAAGAGAAAAAGTAAATTTAAAAAAAAAGTGTACAAAGAAGTAACTGAATATCTTGCCTATAATAAGTGAAAGAAGATTTTTCATTAGAAAATAAATGAAATAGGTTGATGTTCGTTTTGTCATTTTCTCACTGCTTTGTACAAAATTGCACGGAATTCAACGTCCCCGTCAAGCCAATCGCCCACGGCTTTTTTATTATAAAAGTAATGTATTAGTTAGGTTAGTGTGAAATAAAAGTTATTCATCGCCTAAATTGATATGATCTGAAATTAAACAAAAGTGACCTAAAAAGCTCTTATACTTTCATTAGAATAATAAGGGGTAGATTTGGAGAAATGATTTTTTTTTTGAGGGGAGGGGGTATATAGATTTTATACTCCCCCCTCCACTTCAGATGCTGAGAATCATCATTCGAATTTGGACTTTGTACAGTACGGGTTACTGGGAGTAATCATTTGACGAACAAGGGCGGATCCAGAGAATTGTTCGGAGGGTGCTATTGAGAATTTTCTTCAAAAAGTGTATGTGGACGGGGGTGGCGGGCTCCCCCAATTATTGAAAAGAACTTTTTAAGTTGAATATAATAAGATGATACATTCCACTTTATTTATATTTTTCCATTATAGTGTTCACATTCAGAAAAAACCTGAAAGAATGTGCATATTTGGGGCCGAACATAAATTGCCTAGTATTTTGGGTATGGGGTGAGGGCAACGATTTTTCTATGATGTACATGTGGTCCAATTTATGTTCAAAATTTATCTTTTTTTTGTTGACAATTCGACTGTTTTGTGAAAAATTATTCCTGTTGTCTTGAAAATTCAACAAGTACCCAAGTGCGAAATCGCGAACGGCCCAACGTTGGCTTAGAGCTGGCAAAGATGTCGCCGAGACTTGGCCGCCAGTGCTGAGCCATTACAGAAATGATATCTAAGGGCTGCACTTGGCAGCCAAGACTTGGGTGCCACTTGGCCGCCTTAACTTGCCCATCACTGGCTGCCAGTATTGGCACGAAATCAGAATATGTTAATGGCCCATTACCGAAATGATATCTAAGGGCGGCATTTGGCGGCCAAGACTTGGCCGCCTTCGCTTGCCCGTCACTGTCTGCCAGTATTGCCCCAACGCTACATGAAAGTAATGACCCAAAAATGGATGTCAAGTTGGTGCGAACTCGGAATTTCCCTATAATTAAAAGAAATAAACAGAAAGTTTGAATTGAAGTACATTTATTGTTAATAAAATTGGCATAGACTTATAAGCTCATTCTGAGGCGTTCCTTCTTTCTGCATTCCCTGTCCACTGCTCCTGACAACCATTTTCCGGTTTTCGCAAGCACATCCTTAAAATTCACTTGCAGCAAGTGGCATAAAGCACCTGCAACAAACATTTAAATTGAAATGAAGAATTTAATTATTTTTAAAAAATAATTTATTACTCGAAGTCTTTTTATCTTATAAATGAATCAACTTTAAAATTAGATAGTAAACAAACTACAAGATTAAAAAAAATTGTGTTTGATAAAGGGAAGTTGTCGAATTGGAAATATAAGAAATATATTTAAAATATTTTAAAATATACTTTACGGTTTCTTTTTTATACATACATACCTGCAATACATTGGTACGTGTAAGTTTCACCGAAATTGTCTTTCCCGATGCCCTTTACTTTTCATCCAGTTGCAGTGTATTCAAGTTGGATTTCTTTTCCCATGAAAAAAGGCAGGCAATTCTGGATGCCTTCTGACGCGCATGTGGATCCTTGAAGCAAGCACTGGATCATGGATTTCTGAAAACAATACATTGCTATTATTATATTCTCTAGTTTTAATTAATTCTAATTATCTTATCTTATTTTAAATTGGAAGTACTTTACACTTACAAAAGCGCTATTTTTACAAGATCGTCTGTTACGATCTTATCGAACGTCTTGAAAGTTTCCAAATTACGAATAGGCAGTTGAATATCCAACTATTTCTTCTCTTCGTCAATCTTTCCTACGGTTGTTTCAATACCATTTTCCAGTAATGACGTTGATAACAACTCCATCCTTTTCTTCAAGTCGTACAAAATACTGTTCTTGGCGTTTTTTATCTCTTTTCTTATCATAGTAATCATTATATCCGCCGTATCTTTTAAACAATCTTTGAAATAAGACTGCAGCACTTGCTGAAATCCTGCAAAAATAAAAAAATTTTAATTTAATTTAAAGTCATGTGGTACTTAATCACTTACAACATGAGCTATATCACTTTCTCCGACTTTCTGTCACAATAATAAATATTTTTCATCGAAACTTTAGGAAACTGTAAATAATATGAAATCATACGTCTGTCAACTCTTCTGTTTAACAAAATTAAAACAAAAATGTTTGTCCGTTAAAAAAGAAATAAAGGTTTTCTAAATTTTTTTAGAAAAATAAGAGTGGACAGACGTACGTTTTCAGGTTTTTTGCCATTTCCCAGTGTTTCAGCGAAAAAAAATGTATTATTATAGAACAAAACCCGGAGGAGTTTTTTAAAAACCAAGCTCCTATGGTAAGTAATTAAGCATCACATGATCTTAAGATTTAAGTTAAACTTAAATTTTTATTCAGAAAGAATATAGGAAATAGAATATAAGTATACCATCATCATTTTGTGATGAATTATCGGAACTAACAAAATCAATGGAGGCCTGTTTTTATATGTGGTTTGTTTTCTTTGACGCTGAAATGATCGAACTTTCTTGGCTCGTAACTGGAAGATAGTTTTTTACTATCAGTTTTGATGAATTCCAAGAATTTTTATGGAGTGCGTTTTTTAAAATACTAAGTAAGTTATTTCCACAATTAAATTTAAGAATGACCTTTTTTGGAAGATTCAGTCGATGAATTTCGTTCGGCAGGTTTTTTCAGTATTTAGTTTCTTGCAGGAGTATTCACTCTTGAACTTCCGCTAGAATCGGCATCTGTATAAGTATGAAAGTACGTGTTAGGTAAATTTTGTTCAAATTGGATTGAATTGGCCACTGAATCTTCTTTTACTATACCTGAGGTTAAGTTTTTCCTTTTAGTTTTCTGGATCTTCGGAGAAATGGCAGACCCATCTGAAATTGAAATTAAATTTCAAGCACATTTTATTTAAATTAAATTAAATTAAATTGACAAGTAATATCTTCTTTGATTTTACCTGAGGGTGAATCTTTCCTTAAAGTTTTCTGGCGCTTTGGAAAACTAGCAGACCCATCTGAAAATTAAATTAAATGTTGCTGTTGTTTAGTCTTTCTTCGGGCCGTGAAAGTAGCTTTCGTTTGTTTATGACATCTGGTTTGAGGAAAAACTCTTTTGCCATTGACAGTTTTTCCACGTATGTGCAAAAAGTTATATATTTTTCACTGATTAAGTATTTTATTATTATTGCTTTGTAATCATTTTTTTAAAACTGGCCAATGAACAATATTGTTTCTTTACTGCCGCATGTAAATTACTAATGTATAATGTTTTTAATTTACCAAGCATTTTTCGCACAAACGAATGGATCAATTTGGACTTTGTAAATGGTACATATTTCCGATTACAAAACCTTCTTCAATTGTTTTGCAACATTCCTCAACAAAATCTGCCAGAAACTCGCTTGCGCTTGCTGGTTTCGAGTCACCACAAAACATGCCAGCTACAAAGGGTTTGCAGTAGTAACCATCGCATAAAATGTGTACCAGGATTGGCCAAAACTGAATCAGAGATTTATTGTACAGGGGTGGACCATCGATGTTGATTGAAAGATGAATTACTTTTTCTGTGAAGGCTTGTTCATCTATTTTTTCTTTTAAAACACTTGCTGTGCCAGTGTATATATAGGAACCATCAGTGCCTCTCTTTGATTTCATTTTTCTTACTCTGCCCCGTGTTTGTTGCGTGCCCAATAGCATCTCTGCACATTTTGGTAATTTAGTATGTTCATGTTCGCGCAATATTTTTAGTAATTGATCTAAAGATGTCCTTGTTATATTATTGACATTTTCATTAGCCCAGCTTCTGAGTTTTTCTCTCAGGGTACTTTTTGGGGTTTCCGCGTTGTCGTTCCATTCCAAATCATCAGGCTGTAGATCGCAATTTTTCAGAAAGTTCTCCTCTATTTCATTTCTTTCGTCATTATCATATTCAGCTTTATGACTCAAATTGTAATATAGAATTATAATTACAACATTTTCTGATGATTTTACTTAGTTGTACGATGTATACATATACTATAATAAATAAAATTATTGCCTCAATTACTATGTCTGAAAATGCAGAAAACACAAAATAAAGGGGGTAATTTCTCCTGTGAAAAATTAATCTTAGATTTATTTTTTTCATATTATTCAGAAAGTCTTTATAATTAACACTATTTCTAACATCAAACTATCATGAGCGAGTAATAATACTGTACGCAAATTACTTCAATAATAAATTATAAAGAATCATTAATCAAAATTAAAGAAGAACATAACCTATAAACCAGAATTGATAGATGTCAGACTTAGGTTATTTTTATGATTACTGTAAAAACAAATAAGTAAACATTTTTACTTACTCAGGGAAAACAGCATCATCGCTAGAAGTTCCGTCGTTTTTTTTGAAAATATTATCTGATGAGCAAATAAATGCAGATGTGGACCCAGTGGATGACACATTAAATATGTTCTCTGGGGACTCTTCACTTACGTCACTGAAATCACTCTGAATTATTCTTTTTCTTTTATTCAGCTCTCGGGATTTGCGTAATTGATCATATTTTGACATAATATTGTCATTTAAAAAATGCTTCTCGTGTAAACTTTGTGTAATACTTGTACTCGTAATGGTGACTCGAATAGACTGCGATTCTACAGCTTTCTCCAACTGTCCATTACCAAACCTCGATAAAAAATGGTTAACTCTGGCTTTTCTACTTGAATGATGGTTTGCTGAAGTAATTATGACTTTTGGCCCTGTGATAAGCCGTTACTGCCCCGGATTCTGGCTTTTTCACTTCGAACATGGTTTTCCGGAGTAAGACCGCACAGTAAAAAAAATGTTCAAAATGATACCGCAATCAATATCATTTTGATATGCAACAAAAATGCCACCGAAATCAAGAGCATTTTGATCGGCCGGAATGAATGATCGACTTTTGAGATCATAATGATCTGATGCGCGATCATGTATCCAAGCAAACCAAGATGGCTGACGTTCTTAGATTACTTTAGCTCAAATGCGAGCTTTTTATGGTTTCTGATTGTGCAGTGTACTTGAAAAGTTAAAAAATTAAGGAATTCTGATATTAGAAAATATCACCTGTTAAGTTTAGTTGTCTCTCGCGTGTGGTTAGATAGAATTTTTAGGTTATGTCGTTATGATATCGGCGCCGAAAATTGGCGGCTATTTTGTTTAGTCTGACCAATGACCCAAAAAAGATGATCAGGGTGATCCGATTGGACAGATCATTATGATCTCGAGAGTCAAATGATCGTTGGAGCAAAATGCTCTGCAACAAAATTGATCCTTTTTTTTACTGTGCGACTTTCGACCGAGTAAAGTGCCATTGCTGGGCCACACTCTGGCTTTTCTACTTTCAACATAGTTTGGCGTAGTAATTTCGACTTTTGGCCCTTTGATGGGCCGTTACTGGGCCGAACTCTAGCTTTTTGCTTCCAAAGTGTTTTTCTGGAGTAATACCGACTTTTGGCCCATTAAAGTGCCATTGCTGGGCCAGACTCCGGCTTTTCGACTTCTAATATGGTTTGACGTAGTAATTTCGACTTTCGTTCCTTTTATGGGCCGTTACTGGGCCGAACTCTAGCTTTTTGCTTCCAACATGGTTTTTTGGAGTGATACCGACTTTCGGCCCAGTAATGGGCCATTGCTGGGCCAAACTTCGGCGAAAGCGTGGCAAATTTGAAATGCCAATGTATTGTGCCAGTACTGGGACAAAGCTGGGCCGATTTGATCGCTGATATTGGTCCCGTAACATTGGGCGACTTTTGGCTGCCAAGATTGGTCCAGTATTGGGCCGTGTTTTCAGTACCGGCAATTCGCACTTGGGTAGGTAGAAAATTCAACTATTTGGCAAAAAATTAAATTGCTTTCTAAAAAATTCACTTTTCTAAATTGAAAATTATAGTTTTACAAATGAAAATGACTCTATTCCATTTTTGGTTGAAAACTGATCCTTTTTTTACTAAAAATTTAACTATTTGGTTGAAAATTCATCTTTTTTGGTAAAAATTAGTTTTTCTTGTTGAAGATTCAAAGATTATTTTTCAATTAAATTAGATTTTTTTTATTTAAAATTGAATTTTTTGTTGAAATATCAACTATTATATTTTTTATTGAGAATGTATCTTTTCAGGTGTACAATTCAAATCCTTCGTCGAAAGTTAAACTACATTCTAAAAGATTCATTGATTTGGTTGAAGATTCATAATTTAAGTAGGAAATTCATATCTTTGGTTCAAAATGAAAGTTGAACTACTTTGTTTAAACAGCCTTTTTTAGGGATAAAAATTAGTTTTTATTGCTGAAGATTTCACTATTTTGTTTAAAGTGAACTGTTTTGTAGAAATCTCATACTTTTTGGTTGAAAATGAATGTATCTTGTTGGGAATTCGTTTTTTATAGTGTAAAATGATTATTATTATTTTATTGACCGAAAAATCTTTCTTTGTTGAGGATTCAAAGATTTTGTTGGAAATTCTTCTCTTTTGGTTTAATTCAGCTGTTCGATTTAAAATGAAAATCTTCTCTTCGCTAAAATATCAACTATTATATGTTTTGTTGAGATTTCATGTTTTTTGGTTGAAAATTCGCAACTACTTGGTTCAAAGTTGAACTTTCTTGTCAATTAATAAGAAAAACAAGATTTGACCATACCCTCCTCTTTCAAATCGTCTTACGATATTTTTGAAGGAAACCTATAAATCAATTGACAAAAAAAATTCAGTTGGCAGAAATTACGTTAGATAGAGGGTTGGGGGGTATAAACTCACGAACGCTTTACAAAAGTTGTCATATTTAAGGGGTCGAGGTCGCTGAATTTAAATCAGATATTATTATTTCAAAATAAAAAATTCCGGATGCAATATGACGGACCATAAATCGGACAAATGGTAGAAACACAGAAAAATAATTGTTGACATGAGAAGTTCTTTCCTGCCCAAAATTTCTTCGATAAACGAAACGTTGGATGAAATAAATGTCATATTTGTGTCTGGCGTAAAAAAAATTAATCACATTTTTTCAAACAAACCTTTCCAAATTATGTTTGAAAGCCTCCAAGGGGAAATCGTTTTCACATGTGAAAATTGTATGTGCCCTTATTGCATCCAGGCCCTTAATTGTAAAAAAAAACGAGATGCTTGATGCAAAATTACCTGATTTTTGGTCTAGATTGTATTATAGTTTTCAAATGACCAGACTCACTTTGTGATTCCATATAGGTGACTGGTACAAGCCTTCCATTATACCATATTCCAACAAGTTCTTTAGTATGTGGATCGTACGCTAGTCGAGGAGGAAGCGGCCGGTGAATACGAGGTGGTGATCTTGGTTCATTATGAGGTGGTGATGTCGGCTGATTATGAGGTGGCAAAACCGGCGTTGAACTTGATACTGAAAGCACAAATATATGGATTCTTTATTAACGAGTTTTTTCAACTAAACCCTAAAATTTTTTCATTTGCCTGAAGTATGAAGGCCCTAGGGGCTATCCATAAGGGGCCTCCATAAACTACGTTACCCATTTGAGGGGGGTGCGCGAAAAACTACGCTTGCTAGCAGAGGGTAGGGGGTAGTGGAAGTGACGTTATGAACTCAGATAACATTTAGTACGTTTCCTGATAATACATTTGAATAAAGTTTGCAAATTTTGCGAAAGATGGCTTTGTAATGGTACAGTTCGATAATGACTTAATAATTTGAAAAGCACTTTCATATTTCAGACTTTACACTTATTTCCCGAATCTCCTCTATTCCCTTTTTTAAAGAATTCTTCTTTTTGCCCCCGTTTTCAAGAAACTTTCCTTTTTTCCGTTTTATCGTTTTTCCCTCAAATATGAATTGATCTAATACAGCCGACTCGCGGTTTAGAGCCCCGAAGTTTAGGGCTTCCTAGAACTGCTAGCTTACGCAGTTTCTCAGCTTGCCGGGTAGAGGGAATGTTGGCACTCATGCGACACTACCAGTAGTGGAGCAATAAAAGCGGGCAGTACCCTCAGTCGATAAGTGCGTCAGCTGTCCGCACATGCGTCAATTTTGTTTCAGTATTTAGCAAGGTGTCTCGATTACGGTTGTGTTCCGTTTTTTGAAAATGCCGAAGGCAGATAAGAGACAGCCTTTATCGTTTATGGAGGAACCTGAGCTTGCAGGTCAAGTGAAAGCAGTTAGCTCGCGAAGCTGATTCGAACAATCAGGTTGAAAATTATGAATACTAGAAGAAGAAATCGTCAAAAACAAGTAATAATATGGTTTTGAAGGCTGCTCTGATAAAATGGTTTAAGGGGGCCAGAGACACAGGCCGCAAATATCCGCAAAAGTTTAAAGTAAGTAAGCAGGATAAACATTATTTGTACGTGTAACGGATTGCTGACATTGTAGTTTTTCTTTAAGCTTGTATTATTATGTGTATTAGATAACAAAATGGACGAAATTAAACAAATATTTTTTACTACGGAGAAGAATCCAAATCAAATGGTTCACACGGCCCTGACTGTTTACGTTTGGATTCCCCCGATTCAGGGCCAAGGCTATTTGCAGGCAACCCCTGACACTAACCTTAAACCGAGGGTTGGTGATATTTTAGTTTTGGTTCGAAATTCTTCTTGTGTGGTTAAGTATTCTACTATTTGGTTGAAAATTAATTTTTTTTGTCGAAGATGCAACTATTTTGTCACTAAGTCATCTTTTTTGGTCAAAAATTCAACTAGTTGCTTAAAGTTGAACCTGCTTGTTAAAAAATCATAATTAAAAAAAAAAAATTGCTGGCTGAAAATAATTCTGTTTTAGTTGAGGCTACAACTGCTTTGTTGCAAATTCTACTTTATTGGTTGAATTTAACTGTTTTTTATTTAAAATTAAAATCTCCTTTGATTCAAATAAATGTACAGAATGACTGTAAACTAGTGTAATTCACCGTTTTGTCTTCAAAATTTAATAATTTTCTTGAAGATTTATGTATTTGATTGAAAACTCGTATTTTCGGGTAGTAAATTAATCTTGTTTGTTCAAAATTCATCTTTTTGGTTGAATATTCAACTATTGTGTTAAAAATTAATATTTTCTGGTTAAATTAAACTAGTTGAAACTTTTTTTGTTGGCAGAAAATTAATTTTTTGGTTCAAAATTAATCTTTGTAGTTAGAAAATTCCACTGTTTGGCAGAAAATTAATGTATTTTAGTGTATAGTCTTCTTTTGGGTTAGACAATTAATCTTGTTTGTTGGAAATTCATCTTTTTGGTTAAGGAATCAAACAACTTTGTGGAAAATTGCTTTATTTGATTGAAAAATCGTCTTTTTGGGTAGGACATCAATCTTTTTGTTGGAAAAATCCATCCTTTTGGTTAAAAATTTAACTATTTGGTCCAAAATTAATCTTTTTATACAAAATTTAACTACTTGGTTGAAAGTTGAACTACTTCGTTCAAATGTTTTAAAGTTTCAACTTCAGGTGATTGAAAACGTATCCTTTGTAAGCTGAAAATTCAACTATTTGTAGAAAATTCATGTATATTGTTGAAAATTCATCTTTTGGGTTAATGAATTAATCTTGTTTGTTCAAAATTTATTGTTTTACTTGAAAATTCAACTATTGGGTTAAAAGTTCTACCATTTTGTTGAAAATTCGTCTTTACTGTAAAAAATTAATCTTCTTGGTTGAAATTTCCTCCTCTTTTGTGAAAAATGCGTTTGAATGAAATCTTTTTGGCTCGAAAATTCGACGATTTGGTAGGAAATTAATCTATTAGGTTGAAAATGAACTCTTTTGCTAAAAATTTATATATATTTTTTTTTCAACTTTTCTCAGAATATTCAACTATTTGGTAGAAAAGTGACGTTTTTTTTTAATTAAAAAATTATTCAAACAATTGCAAAACGTCTTTAACAAAAAATATCACTTCTACTATTCATTTTTTGTGTCATTATTTTCAGAAAATACGATCTTTTCATGATTTGGAATAAAAACGGAAATTAAAACAAATATAAATCGTGGTAACAATTGAAAAAGGCATTAAACTAATTAAAATAAAAAAATGGTTGTATCAATTAAAAATTAGTTCAGAAAAACAGTATATTTCACTTAGTTCTCCACTCCAAACGAACTCGACCAATTAGTTGAATCCTGGAGAGGCCCCCACCTCTATCGCGAGTCCTTATGTTCTGTTTATCAAGCGGCGTTCATTGGCTGCCCCGGCCTTGTATCGCTGCGCTTGCTCTAAGCAACTTTTTCAACGGCGCATGTGCCGAAAGCCGCGGTTGATTTGAAATCAATAAATACTATCAATTATAATACAGATAAATACACCCAACATTTCTAGAACGGCTGGCCCACGCAGTTTTGCAGCTCAAGGGGTGAGAGACGGTTGCGACTCACGTCTCGAAAGAGCAGGCAGGTCGCCAGTACCCACTCCAGTATATTGCACAATATGATGCATTTCAAGTGGAAACGGTTCAGACGGTCCCAGTTTGCGCAGTTGAAAAATTCAGTGTTTTTCAAGTGTCGTGCAAGTGTTTTTGTTGGCGTACGACAATTTTCCAACTAATACTCAGTATAATAGAATCATAAATTAAAATACTCAATTCAAAGCCTCCCGCTCTGCGGGCCTCTTTTCTCAATTGGTCAACCATTAATGTGAGCGTGACCGTACAGCCCGTACAGGGACCATGGTGGGAGGTGACAAGTTCAAATAAGTGCGTGTAAGGGGGTTCAAATATGAGGCGGTTCAAATAAGTGGTGGTTCAACTAAGTGGAAGTTTACTGTGCTTGCGAGCTTGTCAATTATAGAATACAAAAAATTCATGTTGAGATAATTACAAAAAAATCCCTTCTATATTATAAGTTTTACATGAAACTGCTATTTAGTTATTCCTTGGGGCATTTTCCGGGCATAATACAGAAGAGTTTCAATTGGTTTAAAATGGACAATGGTATTGAAAAATGAGAAAAAAGAAAAGATAGGATATTTATCATCCCAACAATTTTCTCTATATATTTGTAACAAATGATTTTATAACAAATAATGAGAGGCTTTTTCGATAAATAAATGATGATTATTAAGTAATTAAGCCGCAAGATGAAATACGTACACTAATAGCAAAATATGTTTCAACTTTCTCAAAGTCACATTTTTGAATATAGTCTATATATCTGAATTTAAGATATTTCGATATATAATCGATATGATATTTTATTATTTTCTACTTACGTACAGAATGGAGATATATCACAAAAGTTAAATATAATATATGAAACTTCATTTTCATAGAGATACAGAAATTATCTTCAAGAAATATCTGCACTTCACTCATAAGGCTTTGAAAATCTTCTACTTCAAGTGATTGTTTCATTATTAACGAACAGGATTACTCAGGTAGTGAAATAACGTTGTGACACTATAGGTTTGTCTAAAGCAAAGAATCTCTGATGTAAGATAAGCAAACTTTATTTATTTTCCTTGAAAATTTTCGAGCCTCGAATTTATCATATCAACAGGTGACGATTTGGAAATGTCTTCCCGCTGTGAATCACTAAAAAACAAAAGTTTAACAATTCGGTAGAGACTTAAAAAATTTAGTCGAAAGATGAACTGAATTTTTAAGCCATAAAGGCTAATTTTCTATGAAGCAGTTGAATTTCCAATAAAACAGATAATTTTCAACGAAACAGTTTGATTTTTGTCCAAAATAATTAAACTTTCTTCCCAAAAATATGGATTTTCAACCTAAGAGTTGAATTTCCAACGAGAGAGAATGACTTTCTAATAAAATTGTTAGAATCAAGAATATGAAAGTAAATTTTCAATTAAAAAAATTAACTTTTCATCAAAACTAGTTGAATTTTTACCCAGATAGATGAAATTTCTACCAATAGATGAATTTTCAATAAAAAAAAAATTTTACCAAAAAAAGCGAATTTTCATAAAAAATAAATGGAAAGAGTTTAATTTCAACAAATAGTTGAAGCTTCAACTGAAAGTATTATTTTCAACTAATACTTTCAATTATTTTCAAAAAGTTCTCTTTTCTACCAAAAAAGACGAACTTGTAAATAAAAACGATCATACTAAACCGCTTGAATTTAATAACAAATACATGTTTTCAACAAAATAGGTCAAACCCCCACCCACTAAATGAATTTTCAACCAAGAAGTTCAATTTTCTACCCAAAAAGGGGAATTTCTAAACAAAAACGATTTTAATTTTGAATAAAGAGCAGTTCAATTTAATAAAAAAAGCCCAATTTGTAATAAAATTTTAAAATTCACGCTAGATCTCTTACATTTATTTATATAATTTTCTAATAAATTAAATAATCACAAAAATTTAAATTCCTGATTCTTTAATAGCATTGTTTGAAGTTCAAATGTTTAAAACGAAAACGGTTAGTTTTATCTAAAATTTGTTCAAATGATTTTCTTTCCATCTCTCGTCCTGTCGTTTGGATGATCAGTTCAATGTTTATAAAAGTGACTTTGTAGGTCTCTATGAAAGCCACAATTTATTATGTTGACTTTTTTTGTATGCTGCATAGTTTAGCCGGAAAATGAATTTCTTATTTTTCAGAAGCGTAATCGCGATTATAGCAAAAACGTAGTGAAGTTAGCTTGAAGTACATTTTGTAGATCTTCCTGGGGTGAACCCTTTTTTTATCTATAATGTTTGTTTATGTCGCATACTCTAGTCACGTTTCACATAATACAAATAATTCTAAGATGAGAGGGATTGACTTCAGTAAGAACATATAATTGCACTAAATAATAAATGTTTATTCTAAAAAATGGTACAATTAGAGTTGTCGAGCGAGATAAATCAGAAGTAGATTTCAAGTACAGTGACTGACGACGGCTAAACACCGGACATGACTGACTCCTCAAATTCAGGGAAAGGAAGTCGGTACTGACCGTCTTTTACATAGTTGCGGATGAGTAAGTGAAAAAATACAGAAATCTGTCAAATGTTACAACGCCGAATCTTGACCTGCGATAAAGCCTTACCAGCCGCGTCAGCGGACTCGAACTAGTAACATCTGCTTCTGCAATAAACATTGATAGTTTGATCGTGATTAATTGCTGCCCTAAAGTATTATTGAAAACGAAATTGGAAGTGAAAGCTACCTAAAAGTTGGAAAGACAAAATCATGTACAATCTCATTTCTCGACAACTACAGGGTTTAATATTTGTAAATCTAAATACAATAATGATACAGACACACCTAGTGATAAGAAGATGGCCATGGTGTAGCTGAATTTTTGAATGGTGAATGTTCGCTGAATTGGTCGCCCTCAAGCGACGTCGGTATTTTTCCAAAAGATCTAATCGGCTGGTGATTATCAGGGTGAGAGAAAAAGCAAGGCTTGGCAGGTATCAAGCGTTGGCGAGTGAAGGCAAGTATCCATGGTTCACGGTGTAAGGTAAGAGACCGAATAGATCTGTGAAAAAAAAAAAAAAGGGGTGGGGATGAGGGGGCCCCAACCATCGCCCCCTCTTGTGAGATCCAATGCACGCGAGCGGGCGGATGGCGCGGCGAAGCCGTGCCATTCGCGCGCTCGCGATTTATGATCTCCCCGAAGAATGATCGGACTGGAAGAAGTTGTTTGTGCGTTACCCGTTCGGGCATTATTACACAATCTGAGAGAAATTTGACATGACTGGGATTTAAAGTGACGTTCGTTAGATGTGGGAAAAAAAGCCCGCAGGCGGGAAAAAACCACAAAATCTGATAGCTTATTTTATGAAAGAAAAGTAAAGAAGAAGAGTGGGAAGGGGGTAGAGGGGTCGAAAAATGAAAGTCTCTGGTTGACTTATTTCATGAGGAAGTCTTTTGGCATCGCGTGCTTGCGAAGCGGATCGAAATTATATTTCCCTAGAGAGGAAATATGTTCAAGAGGTGATGATGACGTAGATTCATAGAATTTAGTGGCGGTTTCTTTGATATACTCTGAAATGTAGGGTAATTGAAATTCTCTGTGAAGAACAGAATTCTTGGTATATCTAGGGGTTTTTGTGATACGTCTGAGGAATTTATTTTGAATGATCTGAATGTGATTAATATTGCTTTTTGACGCACCTCCCCAAATTGTGCAGGCATAGGTTATGATTGGTCGGATAAACATTTTGTAAATCAGGATTCCATATTCAGGTTTTAGACTCGAGTGTCTATTAATAATAGGATTTAAACGTGAAATAACCCCGAGAGCTTTCCCTTTAGTTTCTTGAATGTGTTGCTTCCAATTAAGACGTTTATGAAGTTTACCCCCTAGGTATTTTACGGAATTTTTCCATTCTATTGGTTCATTAAACATTTTTGGTGGATCTATTTTAGCAGGCTTTCTGGCTGAAAAAAGAATTGATTCTGACTTTGCTACATTAATTTTTATTCTCCAAAGCTTAGCCCATGCCTCAATGATTTCAAGAGCTTTGTTAAGTAATCTTAAGATTTTCGGAACTGACCAAGAAGAAGTAAATAGTGCGGTGTCGTCTGCATACAATCCAATTGTAACTTCAGGGACCTCAGGAATGTCGTTAACGTAGATAATAAAGAATACCGGTCCTAGAATACTGCCTTGGGGCACACCCGCTCGGATGGGGTTCTCTTTTGAAAGTGTCTCGCCTATTTTGACTGAGAATTTTCTATTGGAGAGATAAGAATGTATGAAAAGGATAAGCCCTCTTGGGAAATTGTAATTTATTAGTTTTCTGAGCAGTCCTACATGCCAGACACTATCAAAGGCTTTTTCTACATCGAGGAAAACAGCTCCAGTATGTTTTCTTCGATTGAAATTTAGGCTAATGGCTTCGGTAAGCTTAAGCATCATGTGCTGTGTAGAGTGACCTTTTCTAAAACCGTATTGTTGTGGTTTTAGGATGCTGTTTTCCTCCAGGTGATAGTTTACGCGAGTGAGTATTATTTTTTCAAAAATTTTGCTCATTGTATTAAGAAGACTAATGGGCCTGTAGCTGGTTGGATGATATGGATCCTTGCCTTTTTTCTGAAAAACTAAAATGTGAGCTATTTTCCATGAATTAGGAAAGTAGCTTAGTTGAATACAAGCATTGAAGATAGTGGCGAGGAGAGTGAGACACGAGATCGGAAGTTTTTTGAGGACTAAGTTTGAAATTGAATCAGGACCAGGTGCTTTGTTGTTTTTAGTAGTTTTGATTTGTTTTGTTAGTTCCTTATGGGTTATTTTCTTGAAATTATCGGTATTTGGGATTTTAAGAAAATCGGAGACAATTTGTTCACATTCAGCAATGTGTTGAGGGTCAGATGGCTCGTCATGTGGAGCGAAGTTACTTTCATAATTTGCTGCTAGGAGATTTGCTTTATCGGTAGGAGAAAGCGCAAACGTTTGATCTGGATTTTTGAGAGGGGGAATATTAGTTCGCGGCTTCGTTAGGGCTTTAGTCATACGATATATAGAGTTATCTTTAATTTGAAGTTTACCAACTTCTTTATTCCAATTTTTGCATCTGTGCTCCTGAACTTTAATTGCTATAGTTTTCCGAAGGTGGTTAATGATATTTTTAAGGATACAGTTTTTAGTTTTCTGATGTTTTCGGCAAAGTTTGTTGCGAGTTTGGATAAGGTCTTCAATTTCGGGGCTGAGAGGTGGATCGTATTTGTTAGTGGTAGTCTGAGGAACTGAAGTGTGAATGGCAGTTTTTATGCTAGAGGTGAGATTAGTTATGGCTTCATCAATGTGCGTAGTGTTTGCTATTGAGGGTTCAAAATTAACATGTGTTTCTAGGGTCGATTTGAATTTTTGCCAATTTGCTTTTCCAAAATTATAGCGAGGCGCGACTGGGGCTTTTTCACAATTAGTGAAAAGGCTTAGAAGAACTGGTCGATGATCTGAATCTAATTCATCAATGGTGAGAGTCTCGTGATTGTAGAGGTTATTTTTGGAAATTGCAAAGTCAATAAGGTCAGATTTATGTTTGGTGTTGTGAGGGAAAAAGGTATGGGAGTCTGGTGCGGAGAAAGACAGATACTGGTCGTTTATGAATTCAAACAATTGTTTTCCGATTTTGTTAGATGTTCTACTATTCCAAGCTAAGTGTTTTGCATTTAGGTCACCTGCAGCAATTACCGAGGGTGCAAGGTTAAATATTTTTCTGTAATCCTTTTTTATAAATTTGCGAGAGGGAGTCTGATAGAGCGATACTATGGCATATGGTTTCCCGTGTATTTTTATTTGTATAGCAGTAGCTTCGAGGGCTTCAAGTTCAGGAATTATTAGTTCGTGGTGGTCGATATTTTCTTGAATTAAAATCGCGGTACCTCTATTAGTGTTATTTCTGTATAATTTATAGCCACGAACTAGATTGACGCGTAGGGATTCGCGTAGTAGAGTTTCGCTGAGCAAGCAAATGGTAATGTTATTATTGTAGAGGTATGTGGCTAATTCATGTCTTTTTTTAAGGATACCCTGAGCATTCCAAAAAATTATGTTTAGTGTGTTATTATTGAAGGTGGCCATTTTCTATAGCGAGTGAAAGTAAATTACTTATAATCTCGGTGGTTGAATTTATAGCTTCTGTAATGTTGATTTTTCCCCCCATTATATCGGTGGTTAAGATTGTAGCTCTTTTTAGGAGGTTTACTAGATTTATTTTGATATCCTGAGTAGGTGAGCTTTTATTAAGTACGATTTCTGTAGTGATTTTATT
>CAKNYM010052884.1:496317-506618 GCA_932195095.1 Andricus curvator
TGTGGGATGGGAATTGTCGCGGCGGTTGGTGCTTTAGCTCGATTATTAGTTGGTTTTGGTATTTTGGATGGCTGAGTAGTTTTAGTTTTTATCGTGCATGTTTGTGATGTAGAGGCGACGGCAGCGCTGTAGAGCGGTAATTTTTGCGATGGCGGGGCACTGACTACTGGGGTATTTACATGTGACCCATTATCTTTTGGTGCGAACTGTGTAGTTGGTTTAGAGGGAGCAGTTTCTTTTTGAGAATTATGAGGTTTTGGTTTATTATTAGTGGTTTTTCTGGAGGCTTTTTTAAAGGCAGAACAGCCCCTGTAATTCGCGGTGTGGTCTCCAGCACAGTTAGCGCAAGTGGCCGGCGATTTACGATCTTTTGTGCATGTGAGACTCAGATGCGCGCCCCCGCACTTCACACAACGTGGAGTGGCGTGGCACATGTCAGAGACATGGTGGAATCTTTGGCACTTGTAGCATTGTGAAGTTTCCTTCGGTTTAACGTAGGGCTCGACTTTGATTTTTATAAAGGCAATGGACTGTAGATTAAGGAGATCTTTTGCTTGAGGGGTATTCGGCACCGTTACCAGGAGCATTGGCAAGGCTTTTTTAGTTTGTCGGTTTCTCATGCGAGCGACCGACGTTATTGTGAATCCGTCCTCTTTAAGTTCAGAGAGAACTAAATCTTCCGGGTAAGCAGTGGGGATATTCCTAATGACGAGCTTGATAGGAGGCAGGTTAATGTTTTTATGGAGATAGTATTGGAAGCCTTGCTTCTCTAGATTTGTGATGATATTACGGTAGTCTTCAATGTAAGACACGCGAACTGAATAAACATCTGGGCCAATGTTATAAACTATGGGTTTAAATTGGGTTGACTCTTTCAAAAGTTTATGGAGAACTGTGTAGGGGTGATTAGCCTCGTCCACAATTACATTAATTGGGGGTATTTTTCCCAGTGCTGTACCTGTTTCAGTACCTAGATTTAGCGGTTTGGAGCCCGCTCTAAGAACATTATTATTAGCGACTTTATTTGTACTAGCTGTACTTGATTTTGATTTTTGTGAGTTGGATATATGCATACTCACGACTGACGTTCTTGACGTCTTACTACTTCCTTTGATGGAGCTGTTGGCCGATGATTGGCCACTGCTGGTGCTGGCAGAAACGTTATCCGACAGCTTGGAGAGTTTACGTTTCTTGCTCCTACAAGAGACTACGGAGAAGTTGTCGTCCTCGTCCATTTTAATTTCCTTGTCGGGGTGCTCTAGAGGCTTGGTGCCTCCGAGCTGCCTTTTGGCAGGCCTAACTCAAATTTTTAAACCCAACTAAGCAGTCAAACCCAATCGTATAGACCAGAATCTATCAATCTATACATCATGGATTGACTGTCAGTTGCACTTGTATCTGATGTGTCACTCAATCACGATGAATAGATCTGTGGTTGGAACACGCAGCCCTTATGCAGGCACGCTTCGGGAGCGCGCAAGAGCTTGGTCTGGTGGGGGGGTTTGTGCCTCATTGGTTTCCGAGTTGATGGAGGGGATGGCTTGCGTGGCTTGTCCTACTCCGTGGAGATTTTGGAGCCAACGCGCTAATCAGATCATTCCTTGATCTGCTGTCCTTACCCGCTGTGCCTGACACGTGCTCTCGCCTTGCTCCTCGCCGATCCACATGACGCAAGTATAATGATATTATAATAATAACAATATAATCGTATAAAGAAATAATAATAATTATAGCGTAATTTCTATATGATCATAATCCGTAATATAGAACAAGAAAATTGCTATTATATAAAACAAATTTCAGTTACAATAGTCGTAATTATCATAATGCTGAAACTTCGTAATTTAATATATAAATATAATAGACCAAAATACAGTGCAATAATAATAACTTGAAAACCTCGTACTATTAACAACTTAAAATATAATTAGAATTGTTGTGCTAAACCTGCCTAATTGAATATGCATATTTAGCTTAGGCTTAGCTCATGGAAAATTTCACGCGTACCTGTGAGCCATTCAACATCTGCGTACGCCTTGACACAGAAAAAACAAAAGGCGAAAACTGAAGAACTTTGCCGGGAAAAATGCTGCGGGTAATCTCGACACTGTACCGATCTTCCATTTTTGTTTCGTTTCATGGCCAGATTAACCTCGGCATTTGCACCTGAAACTCTCTTTACCTTTGGTTTTTTCTGAGGACCGTCGAGCACGCTGGTACGTTGCAGAACAATAGCAGTGGACAGGCAAGGATTGTTGCGGCAAAAATTGAAAAGAAAAAAATCGAGGGTTCTCAATGTATTTCGGCATGTCGGAGACTACTGAAGTGAAACCGATAAAGAGTAAGTTTCTTCTTATTATTATAACGATACACTCCAATAGGCTTCATACCTGTCGGGTCCAATACTACATCTTCTGGTTTGGGACTGACCATATCAGTATTAGTTTTTTTATTAATAATTTTTGCCCATTTCGGTTCTGTGAGAAAAATATATCCATAAGTTAATTGAATGAATAAGAAAATCCCTTATCTTAGAACTGCTACGTGAATTGAGCTTAACTGCGAGTCCACCAATCAGTGTGCACAAAATTACATTTTCGATTTTATTTTCTTAACTATGTACAATTTTTTAGCATTAAAAAAAAATTATGTATACATAAAATTTAGGCAAAGGTTTTGCAACATTAACATGTGCCTTTATAGTCCAAGCATCAGCTAGTTTTTTATCGTTCTAACTAGGTAGGATGCGTTTTTTTTCTAAAGCGATGTATTTAGTAGTCTTTATGCAAATTTTCAATTTGATTGAAATGACTACTACGCGTCCCTGCAATTTTTTTGACAAAAGTTTAAAAAATTGTGTTTAATCTTCCAAGTGCATTAAAAAGCAAAATGTCCAGCAGAAAAATGAAAAGCAAAAAAAGTGAGAAAAAGCATACATTCATTTTTCATAGGTATACATGCTAATTTTTGTAGGATTTGATAAATGAAATTAGCCAAAGATCCTAGATTATTCAAACAAACAACAATTTAAAGTATTCAGGGCATTTCCATATATGGTTAAAAATGTATGTATTTTGCTGAAGATTCGTCTTTTTCGGTAGAAAATTCAACCATTCGATTAAAAATTTTTGTATCTTGTTAGGAAGTCGTCTCGTTTAGAAAAAAATTAATATTATTTGTTAAAAATTCATTACTTTGATTGAAAATTCAAATATTTGGTGGAAAAGTTATTGAATTTTTTATTTTTTTTTTATTTGTTGGTAACAAATTAATCTTCTGGACTGAACATTCAAATATTTGGTTAAAGTTGATTTATTTTGTTTAAGATTTGTTTTTTGTTTTTTACAAAATGTATCTTCTTGTTGAATATTCAAATATTGGGTTAAAAATTTATGTATTCTGTTGAAGACTCGTCTTTTTTAGTAGAAAATATTCTATTTTGTTAAAAATTTATATTTTTGGTTAAAAATTTAATTATTTGGTTTAAAACTCACCTTTTTGTAGAAAGATGGTGTGTTTGGGTTGAAAATTAACTTTTGTGTTGAAAATTCATATTCTTGTGTAGAAAATTCAACTATTTTGTAAAAAGTCCTTTCTCTTGGCTTGAAAATTTCAAAAAGTTGGTAGAAAATTGCACTATTTTGAAGAAAATTAAACTTTTCCTTGTAAAACTGGTTTATAAATCGAAAATTAATTTTTTCAAATAAAAATTTAAAAATTCTATTTTAGGATGAAAATTGATCTCTCTTTGTTAAAAAATGAAACTATTTCCTTTAAAGTGTTCTTGAATTCATATTTTTTGTTGAAGATTCGTCTTTTTTTGGTAGAAAATTATTCTTTTTGGTTAACAATTCAAGAATTTAATTGGAAATTCAAGTATTTACTTAAAATGTTGTCTTTTGTTGAAGATTCCTTTTTTTCTGTAGAAAATTATTCTATTTATGCTCAGCTCCTAGTTAAAAAGTTAAAAAGGCTTTTTTCGTGCGAGATGCCTGAACTATTATGTGCACATTAATTCGAGTAAAAACTGTTTTATAACATAGCCCAGGGGTAAATTCACAGAAAAGTAACTTGATAAGCTATCAACGTTTCAGCCAGAATTTTCTAATATTTGTTCTAGATTACTTTTTAGTTTTTTGAATTATCATTCTTACTACGTATGTTGATAAACCCTTCTTCTGTGAGTCTTCCAATCCGTCTACCGAACGTTCTTCCACGATACAGTAAACAACCCATAGCAAGACCTTCTGTGTCTTCTGATTGTAAAAGGATAATATAGATATTAATTAATTTAAATATTGGGAAAAATCATTAACTTAGAACTACTAGGGATGGGGAGGGTAAGTTGGCCCACCTGAAAGAAAAAGTGAATCTAAAAGAAAAATATACAAAGGTGCAACTTGATATCTTGGCTATGATCTATAAGTAAAAGAAGATTTTTTATTGGATTAGTTAGGTCAATATAAAATATAAGTTATTTATCGATTGAATTTATACGTTCTAAAATTAAACGAAAGTTACCGAAAAAAGTCCAATACAAATAAACTTGTAGTAAAAATGTTTTGAAAAATCGACTGATTTTAAATTTTTCATGAATTGCATAATATGCAAGAATTCAGACAATATAATTATTTTCGTGAGGCTAATTATTATAGTATTTTCTAAATAACTCTACTAAATAATTGTCCAAGGAATCAAATTTTTCATTTATTTTCTGAATCCCAAAATGTTTTGTTTGATGGGAGGGTGTATATGAAGGTCACACTAGAGAAGCTAAGAATCTTCATTCAAATTCGGACTTTGGGGAAAGCATTGAACAAAATGGATAATCCTTTAACAAGGCTAAAGGCAATTGAAAGCAAAATATGGGTAATAACAATTTTTCGGAGGAAGCGATTATGAATTTTTTTCAAAGAATGTATGTCAATGTGGGAGGGGGGGGGCTATAATTTGTTTATGCTGTCTTACTGTTGGTTTGGAAATTAACTTTTCATTCGAAAATTTATATTTTTTGTTTGAAAATTCAACTGTTTTGTGGAAAATTCATCTTAAGGCTTGAAAATTCAAGAACTTGGTGCAAATTTCAAGTGTTTATTTGAAAGTTTAATTTTTTTTATTGAACATTTATATTTACGGGTTGAAAATACGACTGTTTTTTGGAAAGTTTGTCCTTTTGGCTTGAAAATTCAACAAGTTGGTAGAAAATTGGACTAGTTTGCAGAAAATTCAACTGTTTTGTAAAATAATTGCTTTTCTTATTTGAAAATGATTTTGTTTCAACGAAAATTTAACTATTCCATTTTTGGTTTGAAAGTGATGCTTTTTTGATTAAAAATTCAACTATATGCTTGAAAATTCATCTTCTTTGGTAAACACGTTAAATTTCTTTATTGAAAATTCAACTGGAAATTCAAGAGGAAATTCCAATTATGCCAAAGAAATATCCTTTGGTCACAAATAATAAATGCGCAATAAAATTCAAGATTCAGATAATAATAAAAATAAAATTTGAAACTTTGTTTAAAAGTCGGCAAGGAAACTTCGGTTCCGCAAGTTAAAATTGCAGGTACCCTAGGGTGGTCCAAAGATGCATTGGAAAATGTTTTTTCTTTCAGAATTTGAATGCATATCGCCTGAAAATTTGTGCGAATTAACACAAATATAAATCCATTTTTTTTAAATGATACCAAGACGTGGCGTAAGCCCCAGGAAGTTTAACACGTATTTCCCATAAGGAAAAAAACGTTTTTGTAAATTTTAATGTGAATCGTCAATATTAGGTCAAGCTAGTTAAAACTCAACATTTTTCTTCACAATCAGCCATAAAATACGAATGAAATATTACTTTTTAATATTTCCCAGATATATGGCTGCTTTATAGGGTCCCAAAAAAACCCCATAAGTGAAAAATGGGTTAAGCGAGTTCTTGGCGCTAATTACGATTATTTTGCGGTTTTTCATTGATGCAAATTGTTTCTAACACATAGCAATAAAAAATTCAAGTTAACAAAAATAATTATTCAAACAATTTATTATTATTGGTAAGCATATTATCTTGGTTCAGTGGTAAAAATTCGAGATTTTTGTTATTCTTTACAACTATCTCCATCTATATCAATGTCAGATAGTACGGTTTTTTTTCTGAAAATTTAACTTTTCGTCCACTTTTCACTTAGTGTGGTAATAATAATTCGTCGTTTTTCCCACGATTGAAACCCGAAAAACCTTCTTTGAATTTATTATAATGAATCATCGTGAGAGCATTATATCTATCATTAACGCAAGTCAACAAAAATAGTTGTTTAAACTATTTATTATTCTTTACAACTATTTTTTCTTAGATGAGTGCTAGAACGTTGCGGTATTTTCTGAATTGTTTAACTCTACTTTGGCTTTTTAGTTATGAACAAATAATAAGTAAACATTAGAGATAACTAATCTCTTTCTTTTTTGTAAATATATTTTTCTGAAATAAAGCAGATATTTGTAAAATTGATATCTGACTTTAATTCCCTTCTTATTGGAGACGAAAGTCCGAAACAATATTTACTACAAGTGGTAACAGAGTACCGGGAGCAATTTCCTGACTGCAGTAAGTTACCTTGTCCCGTGAGATGTTTTAATCAATTAATTGTTCGTTTAAGGTCTTTTTCATCTTTATATATGTATATTATCATCGACGAAACGTGTTTTTTCAGAGATTGGGAGGGGGCTGAAATTTCAATATGTGCAATTTTAAAGTTTTCTTTTACCCTTTGCAATGAACTTTTTGTTGTAATTGAAAAAAAAAAATTTACCAGCCATTCACAGACCTAGTCTTCCCACCTACATACTTATATAATTATTACATTCTTTGTTTTTGCCTCTTGTGTAAGGTAGGTTTTTTTGTTCAAATTAATTTGTTGAGCATTGGACATAAATTTTAAGAGTTTAGAAAAGACTGAAACTTCTTAGCACTTATCTAAGAGAATAATGTTATAAACAATAAGTAATTGTTCAAATAATACTGTTTGTTAAGTTGCATTATTCATTCCTTTTTCTAAGTAAAAAGTGGGTGGAAACTTAAAAACTTCCCAGCAATAATAAAGAATAAGATAATTATAAACAATAATAATTTGTTTCAACGATTATTTTTGTTAAATATAATTAAGTATTAAGTCACTCCAAGTGAAAAGTAGACATATAGTTGAAATGTTTCGAAAAAACCGCAACTTGCTACCATTATTCGAATTAAATGTTAATACAAATTATAATAAATTGTTTAAACATTTAATTTTGATAACTCTATTTATTTATCTTACTCTAATTGAAAATTGGACAAAAAGTCGAAAATTGTTAGAAGAACTGCAATTTTCTGGCATTGTTCTAAGAGAATATTATTAACAATAGTCATGAATGTTTTAAACTATTTTGTTTGTTAACATTATTTATTACCTCACTCTAATTGAAAATTGGACAAAAAGTGACAGATTTATGTATAAAGCGCGACTTTATAACTCTATTCGAAGATAAAATTGTTAAAAACGATCAAAAATTACTTAAACGATCTTTCCTAACATCTAATTATCATTATAAAGTAGAATTTGATCTATTACAAGCAATTTGGATCTACAAAAACCGGAAAAAATCATAATTATTACCAAAAAATTGCAAAAACCATTTTTTCACTTATGGGCGCTTCTTGCGACCTTATAAAACATACTTTTTTTATGGGAAATACGCAGTTTTCTTAATGGGGCTTGCGCCACCTCTAAATGTAATTTTTTTTTTTTTTTTAAATGGATTAATTTTTGTATGGATTCGAACAAGTTTCCGGCCGATATTCATGAAAATACGACAACAAATTTGTTGGACCACCCTAATCGGCCCTGAATGCATCTGGGCCCTCAATTGTGAAAAAAACGAGATGTTTGAGGCAGAATTACTTGATCTCCGGTCTACATTGTATTTTAGTTTTTAAATTATCTGTCTCACATCTTAAATCCACATTAAAATATAGCAGTCCATCCCACTGTATTGAAGCAAGTTTCCCAGTCAATACATTAAAGTTTAGTTTCGGAGGCTTCCGTGGTGGATCAGTAGGAAATACCCTCGACGTCGCTGAAGTTAATGCTGAAAGCACAAATATATGGGTTTTTCATTAACAAATTTTTTGAACGAACTCCAAATTGTTTTTTTTTTTTGTCTGAAGTCAAAAAGCCCTAGGGGTTCAGAGGGTTTATTTTTTGTTGAAAGTTTGAATTTTAAATAAAAATTCAACTGTTTGGATGACAATTGAACTATTTTGTAGAAAAGTTCTACTGAAAGTTCCTTTTCTCATTGATGACATCTTGCACCATTACCCAGAAAAATAAAAAAATTGATAATTATTTCGGATAACTGTAGTTGCAGCAGAGCAGCCCATTCTTTTATCTGTACAAATCTGTTATTAACAATAATATAAATTGCTTTTCTGTGCACAGTTTCAAATCAGGACACAAAGCCAAATTTTCGCTAATCGTAAAATTTCACTAGTATTCAGTTAAGTTTTAACAATTTGATTTAAAGAGGCAATAAAGTATATTTTGCGTATGAAAAAAAAAACGATAAAATAAAATAAAAACTACTTTAGACACTCAAGTTTATCCTTATTCATGACAAATCATTTTTACAAAGTTTGCTACATAATTGCGATTTCCTATGGAAACTTAGAAAAATATACAATCGAAGCAAATTTTCGAAATCGAATACAAACTTTGTCGAAAAGTAGCGCCTGAAGACCCCGAATGTGTATAATTAATTTAGAGTATATTGATTCCTTGTTATTTTAACATTGTAAAAAATTCTTTCTTTTTTTATGTTTTTTCATACAATCAGAAGGCAATGTTTTTAAATTGGAGACAAGCTACATCACGTTTAGAATTTCATAATATGACCTTGTTATTGTTTGATAGAGTCAAGATTATTACACCATCGCGTCGTTTGATTATATTTATTTTTTTACGTTTTCCATGTATATAACTTTTTAGAATTATTAGATACTGTCCTAAATAATTTTATATGTTGTTACTAAGAAATAAGTTGTTGTTACTAAGAAATTAGTTGTTTTTACTATTGCATTGGGAAATATCTTGACTACTCGAATTAGAAATGTTCTACTTATTGTTAGTGGCTCACATTTCTATAATCGAATCTCTAAAATGTCCCTAGCAATTAGTTAAATTTTACCAAATTTTATTTAGAGAGCAAAAAAGCTTAAGTACTAGAATATTATTTTTAAGGCACTCAAGTTGATACTTATTTCCCTCGTGCCTGGTTTAGAAAACAGATTTTTTCTTAAATTTTTTATGAATGTCTGGCACAATAAAAGGCTTTTTACAGTCACAGCCTTGAAAACAATACATTTTTCATAAATTTCCGCTCCGGTGAAAGACACAATATTGAAGTTATCAAAAAATTTGCGTTCGCAATAATATGCGGTTTTTTAAATCTATACAATTGACTGTCTATCATCGTACAGGAAAAAAATCAAGAATGAAACCTTTGACTTGTTCAAACACATTGGAGCTGCCACTTTACTATTATTTTTGTTATGTTCAAAATTTGGATTTCAAATACAAAATCAGCGGCTTGAAAAACCATTGAACAGTAAATTTCATTCAGATCGAGTCATCATTGTCTCAAGAACGACATAAGTCATTTTCCACGTTATTTTAACATTGTAAAAGTTTTTATTTAATTGCAACTTTGTTCAAACATCAGAAGGCAATGTTTTTTCAATTGGAGACAGGCCGAATCACGTTTAGAATTTCACAATTTGACCTACTTATTATTTTTTTGAGTTAAATATGTTACTCCATCGCGTCGTTTGATTAAACTTTTCTATTTTTCACTTTTTCCATGTTTACAAATTTTTAAACTTATTATATACAGTATTAAATAAGTTTATATGTTTTTACTAAGCAATATGTTGTTTTTAACTGTTGAATTAGGGAATATATGGACTATTCAAAGCCTCAGCAGAGATAACGCTAAATCAGCACAAAAAAATGTACATAAAAATATCTTGATGGTATGAATCATGCCCACAGTTTGGACAAATATTGGGTTTGTGTTGATTCAACGTTATCTCTGCCAAAAGCTGTAGTTACAGAGCGTCGAAGTTTCTCAAGATTGCACAACTCTGAACCCGAATAATTCAAATTTTTTAATGTATGAGTTTATACAGAACAATTTAACTTGAATAATTTTAAGCGCAAATTTAGAAATGAGGATTTGAATACTAAACCATTTTAATTTCGGTGCGGTCCAAATTAAGCTAC
>CAKNYM010052884.1:507018-519108 GCA_932195095.1 Andricus curvator
TTGAATACTAAACCATTTTAATTTCGGTGCGGTCCAAATTAAGCTACATGAAAGTTTAAATATGAATAATATGTATTTGAAATATTATATATCTTTGCGTCTAACATATGCTAATGTAGAAAATTTCAATAACACTAGGTTACACGATTTTGCTTATCATTAATTGATGGGACATTTCGGTATTTGTTTTTCATAGAATATGAACCTGAAGGAGGAAATGTTTTATTTTTTGCGTTTTCAGAAAAACAGGTTGAAAAATTGCTGTCTCTGAAACCATGTATCAAACAAACCGGAATGACCTCATGTTTCTTTACGTTTTTGCACATGAATTTTATACAATTTCTTAACTTAGAGGTAACATTTATGGTAAATTATCAAAATCTATGTAACACCAGGTGACAATATTTTGATCATTATCAATTGATGAGACATTTCAGTATGCCTTTTTCCATAGAATAAGAACCTGAAGGCAAAAATGTTCCATCTGTTCACGTTTTTTTAGAGAAGCAGGTAAACAAAATTGTTTAATACATTAAAATTTGGCAACTCAGTGTAATTCTGTATTTTGAACTTCCGCTTGATAAGTTTAAATTTGTTAATCTGAGAGTTTGTAATATTTTATATTCAGATTTGAGGTCTATTTTATGTTGAGTATACTCACCGCCAAATTGCAGAATAACCCCGATAATAAGAGGCAGAGCGCTGATGTAGATCTTCATTCTCACAGGAAGATTTTTTAAACGGTGAGTGATACAGTTTGGAAATAGTCTCTGCTATATATACTGATCAGTATCGGTTATCATCACATGCAAAACCTTCAGAATTAGGCAAACCTCCAATGGGCGTAGACTACGTGGAAGAAGAGTTACGATATCTTTTAAGCTAAGACAAGCTGTTAAAATTGAAAACCATATTTTATAGATCCTGGAGTCTGTTCTTCTACCAATAATATATAGGTGTTCTCATATCTAAAATACAAATTATTATCAGTACAATCAACCATATTTGTGAAATAAATGTTTGCCAATGTCTTTCCAAGCTTTGAATTTGTGAAATCAAAGTGGACTAAATAATTTAAACCAAAAATATTCTCCATGAATTATATCAAGAAACGTTTTTTTACAAAGTATCTTATAGACATTTTTTAAATAAGGCTCACAAATTCATTTTAAACATTTTCAAACTTTGCGGAATTATATTATAGCGTCAATCTCCCATACCAAGCAATTTTTCAGAATCACTAAGGCACTCCACGCGCGCACTAATAACCCTTTCTTTAGAAAAAAAAGCTCGGTCCATTTTCCAACATTTTTTTAAGAAGTTGCATTATTATAGCAAAAAAATTAAAGTAAATAATGTGAATGATACAAATTTTTGCACTTATAATTCTCTAAAATTAGCAAGTTATTTTTTCGTTAACAAAATATAACGTCCCGCCTCTGTCATAAAATATGTTTTCAAGGTATTTCCGGCGGAACAATTCATCAAGGTAGAATTGAATCCGACTATTTGAATTTTATTTCGAATTTTCTGAAAGATACCATTGACCGCGTTTTCTGGACATATTTGTCACATAAATCTATGAAATTATTTCGTTTTTATATCAAAATTTTATTTTTAAAGTTCCAGAGTTGGCAAAATGTGACGTTTATGTTTATGAATAAATTTAGCAGAAACGGATAATTTTAGCTAGACATATTAAAAATTTGAGCTTCTCTTCAGATATTGATCCTGTAATATGACAATTTTACTTCACAACTTCACACTCTTAGAGGTTTGTCATATTTTTCAAGATGAATATTTCATAGCAAGAAGAAGTGAAAAATCTGGAATCTACAGAGTATTTAAATCAGTTCTTGCTCAAATCATTCTTGCGATTTGACTTTGGTCCCAGGATTTTTCTTCTAATATAAATATTTGATTGAATTTAAAAAAATTCACCTAATCGTGAATAGCGACTGAAAAACATTTTGTGATTTAAAATTCAACTAAGTTGTTAAAGGTAGAACTACTTTTTGAATATTTATTTTTTTTGTTGATGGTTCATCATTTTAGTGGAAAAATCTTTTTTTGTTTGTTTAAACTTTAACTATTTTGTTAAAATTTGGTTTTAAATTATTTTTCTGACAGAAAATTTAACTATTCCATGTTTCATTGATCATTTATCTTCTTCCGTTGAAACTTTCTGTATTTTGTTGAAACTTTGTCCTTAGTAGTAGAAAATTAAAATGTTGTTGGTGAAATGTTTTTGTTGAAAATTCATGTATTTTGTTTGAAATCAATATTTTGGAAACTCAGTTAAATTAATGTTAAAAAGGCTATGGCAAAAGAAAGTTAACTGGGATATGCCAGTAGACGACGATCTCAGGAAAGAATTCACACAATGGTATAAACAATTGCATTATCTAAATGATACTGAGGTTCCGAGAAAGCTTGGTACGGGTAACTTATCTTTACATACTTTCTGTGACGCGAGTAAGTTGGCATATGCTACAGTTACTTTTTTGCGAATTGAGAATGAGAGTGGCGTTGAACTGAAAATACTTGCGGCGAAAACACGGGTAGCTCCAGAAAAGTCAACAATCCCACGTCTGGAACTTTTAGCCGCGTCGATAGGAAGTAGACAAACACGTGGAATAATAGATGCTTTAGATTATCGATAGGTACCGGTTTTTTACAGGTCAGATTCGACAACAGTTTCAACTTGGCTGAATCGGGACGTACAATTTGGGATTTTTGTTTGGAATCGCGTACGCGAAATTCGACAGTTGTCTTTGTCATGGTCGTGGAGGTATGTACCTGAAGAATTAAATCCCGCCGATCTGCCGTCTCGCGGCTGTCAAGCAAAACAGCTTCTCGATTCCCGATGGTGAGAGGGCCCCGAATGGCTTCGCGGGGATTAGCTAAACTGGCCCATTTTGACGGGTGAAGTCGAAAAAAACGAGGTGAATAGTGAGATAAAGAAGTCAGCTCAGATCTCACTGTTGAACACGAAAGGGCCAAGTAATTTTAACATTGTATCTAAATTTTCTTCCTATCACAAGATGATTAGATTTTTTGCTATTATGCTAAGGTTCAAAGATTTTAAACTCAAGATTGAAAACAATAAAGGTAATCGACTCACTTATCAGGAGATATATCATACTGAATTGAAGTTTTTAATCTGTTTATAAAGATAAATGTTTTTGCCAAAGGACGATCCAAAGTTATCATCGTTACAAGTTTTTGTTTGGGAAGATGGTCTATTGCGCTTCAAAACAAAAATTATTAAACGTAATGACAGTTTTCCTTTTTGGTACCCTATATTGCTAGATCGTAAACACAAAGTTGTCGAATTGATAATCCGTGATACTCATGAGAATATGTGTCATGCTGGTGTGCAAACTGTAATGTGACAATTAAGAGAAAAATACTGGATACTGTCAAGGCGGAACTGTGCGAGCTGTTATTTCTAAATGCGTGGTATGTAAAAGAGAGAATGTTAAACCGATGAAAGTAAATCCAGCTCCTTTGCCTGTTCACTGGGTGAAAGATGCAGCCGTATTTGAAGTGACGGGTGTCGATTTTGCAGGCCCAGTATATTTAAGGGGACAGCAAAAGGGTTGGATATGCTCATACAATCATGCAGTATACAAAGCAGTACATTTAGAGCTCGTGAATTTTGTTGGCGCGGATAACGCATTTGAAAAACTAAACTGGGATACTATTTTGAAGTATAGTTTAGTAAGACGAATTGATTGGCGATTGAATCCGCCCACGGCAGCCTGATTGGGAGGCTGATGGGAACGATTAATTGGAATGTTGAAGAGTATTCTCCGCAAAGTTCTTGGAATATCGTGTCTCACGTATGAGGAGATGAGTACTGTATTGTGCGATTGTGAGCTTACTCTAAACTATCGACAGTAAACGTATGTCTCGGACGAATCAAATGATTTGAAAACACTCACTTCTGCAATGTTCTACACGACTTCAAAGAATCGGAGACTCGTGATCTTGAAATACCTAATAAAGTTGATTTGAATTCTAGATTTAAACGTAAACAAGATATAATGGAACATTTCAGAAATAGATTTCGCAAAGAATACTTGAGTCAACTAATCTCTAGAGGCAATGTAAAAGAGTCGCGTAAACTAAAGCTGGGAGACATAGTTCTCATTGGTGATGATAATAAAAAACGTATTGACTGGCTGTTAGCAAGAATCGAAAAATTAATTGTAGAAAAGAGATGGTCTAGCTAGAGTCGTTGTTCTAAGAGCAAAAGAAGGCAATTTTAAACGAACAATACAACGAATTTATCCTTTAGAAATTGAAAATAATACAAACGACGTTCAGGCTTTACGGGAGAAAGCGATCGAAAAAGTAGTCGTCAGGGAAGTAGATGATAAATCGAATTGTAACCCTATAGAATATGAAGTTGAAAAAGAGGTGAGAACTCGCAGTGGACGTATTGTTAAAAAACCTCAATATTTTTAAGTACGAATTGTAATTTGATGTATGTTTGTTCAGTCAAAGCCTCAAGGTGGGAGGCTGTTGGATATGTATTCTTTTTTTTAATACTCCTGCGTGCTGGTATTAGTTCAAGAAAAGGACTCGAGGTGGCGTGACGTGTGAGTGAGTAGCGTCAGATGATTGACGACGACGGTAGAGATAAGATGGTTTTTGTTGTGAACGTGTTTTCCTTCGGTTTCTTCAAAATAAAGACTCTTTTTTGTGCTTCAAAGTGTTTTCTATTTACGTACAGAATGGAGATATATCACAAAAGTGAAATATAACATATAAAACTTCATTTTCATAGAGATACAGAAATTATCTTTACGAAATATCTGCACCTGCTACTGATAAGTCTTTGAATATGTTCCACTTCAAGTGATTGTTTCATCATTAATGAACAGGATTATTTAGGTGGTGAAATAAAGTTGTCACACTATAGGTTTGTCTAAAGCGCAGAATCTCTGATGTAAAATAAGCAAACTTTATTTATTTTCCTTGAAAATTTTTGAGCCCCGAATTTATTACATCAACACGTGACGATTTGGAAATGACTTTCCGTCTGTGAATCACTAAAAAACAAAAGTTTAACAATTTGGTTGAAAATTCGAAAATTTAGTCAATAGATGAACTAATTTCTTAAAAATTCATATCTCTAGTAGAAGATTCATCATTTCAGTTAAACATTTCAACCAAATTGCTGAATTTAATTTTATTGACTTTTCTACCCGAAAATATGGATTTTCAACATAAGAGTTAAATTTTCAACCATGAATAATGACTTTACAACAAAATTGTTAGAATCAAAAATATATAAGTAAATTTGCAACCAAAGAAATTAGCTTTACATCAAAACTAGTTGGATTTTTAGCCAGATAGATGAAATTTCTACCAATAGATAAATTATGTTAAGAAAAAAAATTTCAACCAAAAAAAAACGAATTTAAAAAAAAAAATAGTTGAATTTTTCACTCAAACAAATAAATAGAAGACAATATTAATGAATATTCAAGTAAAAATATAATTTTTCAAGAAAAGAGTTTACTTTCAACATATAGTTAAAGCTGCAACTGAAAGGATTATTTTCAACCAAAAAGATTTATTTTCTACCAAAAAAGACGAACTTGTAAATAAAAAAGATCATATTAAACCGTTTGAATTGAATAAAACACATGTTTTCAACAAAATGGGTGGAACCCCCACCCACTAAATGAATTTTCAACCAAGAAGTTCAATTTTCTACCCAAAAAGGCGAATTTCTAAACAAAAACGATTTTAATTTTGAATAAAAAGCTGTTGAATTTAAGAAAAAATACCAATTTTTAACAAAATATGAAATGAATTATATAATCACAAAAATGTAACGTAGTGCATACAGATACGGCATTTTTTGCCGTATATTAATTTTGTAGTACTGCATTTTAGTGACTTGTCACAGAAGAGTGATCTGCCACATCTAGAACCTCTTCTCCAAGTCTCCCTTTAAAAAATACGCGCATTAGTGACTGGTTACAGAAGAGTGATCGTGAGGATTCGTGAGACGAATCTGAAGTGCTGTCATCTGCGAAACAATTCGCAAATTAGTGATCAAGTGTATTATTATAGGAATAGTGAAGTGATGAGCAATTCTTTAGTGTGTTTTTAGTGTGTAATGTTCTTGATTATATGACACTTTGTGTGTATTTATAACTTAATATTCCTCATTTTATGACAAAATAGTAAAATATTGTACTATTTTGCCAAAGTAGCAAAAAATATTATCGGAAGAGAAAGTTCCTTATTGACACAAAAATTTGCCGGACTAAAACTCTAAATACGGCAAAATTTCCCAGAGCTCAATACTCGACCAAAATTGAAATTCCTGATTTTTTAGTAGCCCTGTTTAAAGTAGAAACGTTTGAAACAAAAACGGTGAGTTTTATCGAAAATTTATTAAGATATTGTTTTTTCTTCATCTCTCGTCGCGTCGTTTGGCTGATCAGTTTAATGTTCCTAAAGGTGACTTTGTAGGTCTGTATAAAAGCCACAATCCATTATGTGGACTTTTTTTGTATGCTGCATAGTTAAGCCGGTAAATGAATTTTTTATATTTTTTCAGAAGCGTAATCGCGATTAAAGCAAAAACGTATTAAAGTTACTCTGAAGTACATTTTGTAGATCTTCCTGGGGTGAACCTTTTTTCTATGTATAATGTTTATTTATGTCGCATACTGTAGTCAGAAAATGGAATTTATGATTCGTTCAAAAGCTCTATCGCGATTAAAACAAAAACTATAAGTATCAGCAAAAAATAGTCAAGAATAAATTTGTAGATCGTTTTTAGATGCGTATGTTTTCTTCTTGTGGATACGTTTCACACAATACAGATAATCCTAAGATGGGAGGGATTGATGTCAATAACAAAATTTAATTGCAATAAATAACAAATGTTTATTAGAAAAAAAAAAACGGTACAACCGGAGTTGTCGAGCGAGAAAGATCAAAAGTAGATATCAAGTACTGTGATGGACGACGGTGAAATACCGTTTCACCGCACTCTACAAATCGAAGGAAAATTTTGTCGGTACTGACCGACCTTTACGATGTTGCGGATAAGTAAAGAAAATTTAGAAATCTGTCAAATGTTACTCCGCCGAATCTTAACCTGCGACAAAGCCTTGCCAGCCACGTCGGCGGACTCGAACTTGTGACATCTGCTACTGCAATAAAATTTCGATTGTTTGGACGTGAGTCATTGCGGCCTTAAAGTATAATTGAAAACGAAATTGGAAGTGAAAGCTTCTCAAAAGTTGGAAGAACAAAATTATGATCAATTTAATTTTTCGACAACTACAGAATGTAATATTCTTAAGACTAAATACAATAATAATACTGACACACTTAGGGATAAGAATATGACCGTGGTATAGGGAATGACGTTTATTGGATTGTTCGCCCTCTTGCGACGTCGGTATTGTTCCAAAAGAACTCACCGGCTGGTGATTATCAGAGTGGGAAAAAAACAAGGTTTAGCAGGTGTCAAACCTTGGCCAGTGAAGGCAAATATCCATGGTTCTCGGTGTAAGGTAAGAGACAGAATGCATTTGTGGCTCAAACACGCTGCCTTTCTGCAGTCACACTTGGTGAGCGCGCTGCGGCTCGATATGGTGGGGCGGTTTGTACCTCATTGGTTCCCGAGTCGATGGAGGGGATAGCTTTGCTCTAATCAGACCATTCGTTGATCTGCTGTCCTTACACGCTGTGCCTGACACCTGCTCTCGCCTTACTCCACGCCGATCCATATGACGGAAGTGTAATGATATTATAATAATAACAATATAATCGTATTAGGAAATAATAGTAATTGTAATGCAATATCTATATGATTATAATCTGTAATATAGAACAAGAAAATTGCTATAGTATATAACAAATTTCAGTTACAACAGTCGTAATTATCATGATGCTGAAACTTCGTAATTTAATATATAAATATATTAGACCACAAGACAGTGCAATGATAATAATAATTATGGCTTATAACCTACATTTATGCTAAAAATAAACTTCTTTATTCATATTAATAATTGACTTCAAAACCTCGTACTATTAACGACTTAAAATATAATTAGGATTGTTGAGCCAAACCTGCCTTATTGAACATGCTTATTAAATTTAAATAATTCAGGAAAGGAAATTTCTCGGAAATATTGACAATTGGTCAGGTTACAAATATCTCAGGAGGAAATCATGTTGAAATTCAAAGTAACTGAAGAGAAAGCAATAAAAATATAGGAAAATTAGACGATTGGAAAACACATTGGTATCGATGAAGGCAGGCTTAGCTCATGGTAAATTTAACGGGTATCCGTGAGTCATTCAACATCTCCGTACGTCTTGACAAAGAAAAAACAAAAGGCAAAAACTGAAGAACTTTGCAGAGAAAAATCATGGAGAATAGACATAAGCAGACCAAAGTAATGTTACCAAAATTAAGCACATTTTTGTCGTATGAAGGTGGTTAAAATGCTTCCAGAGTATTCAGTCTGGCGCTAGCGTGGCACGCGTATTAAAATGGCAGCCGCTTATTTTGACATTTTACATGATTTACCACTGTCATACGAATGTGATTTACATAGATGGATAAGTTGTTATTGACATAAAAGCAGAATTATATAATTTTAATAATTTTATTTATCGCGAAATATCTGTGATTGAAATGTGCATAATTAAAGTGGTCCTGAAATGGACCAGATTTGAACCTTGTTCACGCTTATACATCACAGAACTAATATCAAATTTTCACATGAATATAACAGTTTTTACCTCGCTCAACAAATTGTTTAAGCGATTCAGGAATTTTGTATTTTTGTTTGAGTCTTGAGGTTATATTTACTTGGACCATGACGGCGGCCATCGATACGTGTGCCACACTACCGCCGCGATCGAGAAGATTTAGAAATTCGATGCGTTATCTACATACGACAGAAAAATGCTTGTTTTTGGTGAAGTCAATTTACAGGACTTTGGTGCCCTCATGTCTATTCTCCATTAGAAAAATGCTGGGGATAATCTCGGCATGCAAAAAACTGAAGATCAACAAGGTTAAAATAAAAAGATCACTGTCTTATTGTACCTGTATCGATCTTCATATTTTTTGTGTGGCCAGATTAAGCTCGGCATTTTCACCTGAAACTCTCTTTACCTTTGGTTTTTCTGTGGACCGTCAAGCACGCAGGTACGTTGCAGAACAATAGCTGTGGACAGGCAAGGATCGTTGCGGCAAAAATTGAAAAGAAACAAATCGAGGGTTCTCAATGTATTTCGGCATGTCGGAGACTACTGAAGTGAAACCGATAAAAGGTGAGTTCTTTCTCATTATTATAACGATACACTCCAATAGGCCTCATACCTGTCGGGTCCAATACTACATCTTCTTCTTTAGGTGAGACCATATCATTATTAATTTTTTTATTAATACCTTTTGCCCATTTCAGTTCTGTAAAAAAAAATATATTGATAAATTATTTGAATGAATAAGAAAACTCATTATCTTAGAACTGCTATGAAAATTGTGCTTAACTGTGAGTCCACCAATTAGTGTGCACAAAATTACATTTTCGTTTTATTTTTTTTCAATATGTGCAATCTTTTAGCATTCACAAAAAATGATGTTTACATAAAATTTGAGCAAAGATTTTGCAACATTAACATGTTCCTTTATAGTCTAAGCATCTGCTAGTTTTTTATCGTTCTAACTAGGTAGAATGCGTTTTTTCTTGTCTAAAACGATTTATTTAGTCGTCTTGATGCAAATTTCCAATTGGATAGAAATGACTACTACGCGTCCGTGCAATTTTTTTGAACAAAGTTTTAAGAATCTTGCTTAATCTGCCGACTACATTATAAAGCCAAATGTCGAGCAGAAAAATTAAAAGTGAGAAAATTGAAAAAAAAAATACAAATTTTCATTTTTTATAGGTATTCATGCTAATTTTTGAAAGATTTGATAAATCAAATTAGCCGAAGCACCCAAAATGAATATAAAAAAGGAATTATCACCAGATTATTTAAACAAACAAAAATTTAGAGTTTTTGGTGCATTCACATATATGGTTGAACATTTATGTATTTTGCTGAAGATTCGTCTTTCTTTATAGAAAATTAAACCATTCGATTAAAAATGTCTGTATCTTGTTGGAGACTCGTCTCTTTTAGAATAAAAGTAATATTCTTTGTTAAAAATTCAAATATTTTTTGAAGATTCGTTTTTTTTTTTTGTTAGAAAATTTATCCTTCTGTTGAAAATTCAAGTATTTGTTTAAAAATTTATCATTTTTTGAAGCATTCATTCTTCTTGGTAGTAAAATAATCTTCTTGATTAAAAATTCAACTATTTGTATGAAAACTAATTATGTGTTTTGTGGAAGATTTGACTTTTTTTTTGGTACACAGTTCAACTATTTGATTAAAATCTTGTGTATTTCATTGAGAAATCTTCTTTTTTAATAGAAAATTATTCTTCATTTCTAAAAATTCATCTTTTTGTTTGAACATTTAAATATTGGGTTAAAAATTTATGTATTTAGTTGAATATTCGTCTTTTTAAGTAAAAAATATTCCATTTCGTTGAAAATTTATATTTTTGGTTGAAAATTCGATTATTTGGTTCAAAACTCATCTGTTTGTAGAAAGCTGGTGTGTTTGGGTCGAAAATTAACTTTTCTGTTGAAAATTCACATTTGTGTGTAGAAAATTCAACTATTTTGTAGAAACTCCTTTCTCTTGGCTTGAAAATTGCACTATTTGGTAGCAAATTAAACTTTTAACAATTTAATTGAGAAATTATGAATTTTGTTGGAAATTCGTATTTTTTGGTATACAATTAGTTTTATTTGTTAAATATATATCTTTTTGGTTGAAAATTCAACTCTTTGGTTAAAAATATTTGTATTTTGTTGAAGATTCTCTTTTTTGGTAAAAAATTATTCTTCTTGTTTGAAAATTCATATTTTTGGGTAGAAAACTCGTCTTTTTGGCTTGCGAATTGCATAATTTGGTAGAAAATATCACTATTTAGTAGAAGATGTACGTATATGGTTTCGTATTCTTTGGTAAAAAATAATCTTCTCGATTGAAAATTTAAGTATTTACTTAAAATTTTGTCTTTTGTTGGAGATTCGTTTTTTTCTGCAGAAAATCATTCTATTGATGCTCGGCTCCTAGTTAAAAAGGTAAAAATGCTTTTTTCGTGCGAGATGCCTGAACTATTATGTGCACATCAATTCAAGTAAAAACTGTTTTATAACATGACCCAGAGGTGAATTCATAGAAAAGTAACTTGATAAGCTATAAACGTTTCAGGCAGAATTTTCTAATATTTGTTCTATATTATTTTTTAGTATTTCAAATTATCATCCTTACTACGTATATTGATATACCCTTGTTCTGTGAGCTTTCCAATCCGTCCAGGGAACATTCCTCCACGATACAGTAAAGAACCCATAGCAAGACTCTCTGTGTTGTCTGATTGTAAGAGGAAAATATAGTTATTAATTAATTTAAATATTGGAAAAAATCATTAACTACTAGGAATGGGAAGGGTACGTTGGTGTTCCTAAATATAATAAATATAAATGTAATAAAATAATAATAATAATAATAAATAATAATAAAATTAATAAATAAAATTAAAATTTGAAACTTTGTTTAAAAGCCTGCCAGGAAGCTTCGGTTTCGCAAGTGAAAATTGCAGGTACCCTAGGGTAGTCCAAAGACGCATTGGAAAATGTTTTTTTTTGTTTTGGAATTTGTATGCATATCTCCTGGAAATTTGTGCAAATTCACACAAAGATAAATCCATTTTTTTATTATACCCAGAGGTGGCGCAAGCCCCATGAAGTTCAACACGTATTTCCCACAAGAAAAAAAAAAACATTTTTGTAGATTTTAATGAGAATCGTCAATATTAGGTGAAGCTAGTTAAAACTCAACATTTTTCTTCGCAGTAAACGAAAGAATAGGAATAACATATTAAAGAAGGTTTTTCGGGTTTCAATCGTGTGCATAAATACAGGGAAAAAATTTATCCGTAAAAAAGTCACGAACTAGTAGCTAGGTCTC